>JAOTOL010001634.1:2247500-2405000 GCA_034440575.1 Imbricaverruca yamaguchii
AACAGTTGAGGCCTGGAACCCTGACAGAGCCTGGGTCGCATCCGCTGCTCTAAGACTCATCCATGCGGGTATTACGTGTGACTCGCGCTTGTGTTGCTAGACCACTCGTGTTGCGTGATATCGGGGGGATGTGGTGTGGATGTACTCGGGTACATAGTGCCTGTGGAACTCGCGATGTAATCTTGATTGGGTGTTTTTTCGGTGTACGTTTTTCATGTTTCACATAATCTTGTATATATAGGCTTAACCCAGATAGTCCCCTGTTGATCTCACTTGGCCTCAACACTTTATGACTTCATCCCGCGATTTTCCCGACGATGCCCGATCGAATTATAGTACAGTGAGGTCACACGGGCGCCTTATTTGCTCACGTATTTTATCAACATATTTTCGGGACGTTTCCACTAAACACAGATTCGGCGGTACCACTGGGTAAACGATAGTACCACTGCTGGGACCTGCAGGAGTCTACTCGCTCGTTTTTCTGTGTACGTTTCATGCTGCCCGGAACGCAATTCATTTTCAAGAATCTATGCCCTGTCCCAAGGGTGTCACTTTACATACGATGGGCACTGCTCCCCCATCGAATCATTAGTTCGTCCTCCCCAATGATTGATTTCCCCCTCTCCCAATCAGACATATTCTTAACTATGGGACCTGTAGAGCCGGAAATTCAGAATGCTCGGAATATGCCCCTTCTGCGCACAACGCAATTTTTTCAGCCGATCCGGAGACACATGCTATATGAAAGGTAAATTGGCCCCTGAGCCAATGTCACAAAGTGACACCCATATCACGCCCGAAAGTTTGTATCCTGTTAGCAGTTCGGAGCTGTCCGGACAACCAAGAATCCTTCTGACACCATATATATTTACTATCCCAAAGGGCGAATCAAATATTCTCCCGGACGGTCAGAATATTATAATATTTAATTCTTCAATATTCTAAGTTACTTGGTAGATCGATGCTATCATTGCGCTTATCGCTTCAATTAGGTGCATGGTTCAAAGAAGCACCCCCCGGTATTCGATAAGCGTTGAGGTTACAGGGATATTATAGCAAAGTCAAGGTGGAAAATCGTTCTTGTTCCGCGGCGTGGTCACATAGTGTATATGTATATATTTGCCGCGAATTTGGCACACCAACACTTAAGCTGACGCACGGACAAAACATGGATGACGCTCTCCGAACGCGTGGATAAGGATTCTATCGGACGTTCGATAGATTCCGGACACCTATTTTCGCCCGGGAGTCTTGTGAAGCACGCTTTACCTCGCTTTCGCGACGAGGAATCGACCATAATTAGTTTACGGCTACGGAGCGGCACCCGTAAAAGGTGCAGGTCGAAGCCCTTGGATGTTGCCACGATTATGGTTTATTATGGCTCGCCCGAAAACTTTACACCGCCTGAGAAGGGTTCATCTTGTTTCCTCTCCGATTATTTATAATTCGTCACATCGGCCGCCATGTGGGGATGTGGCCCCACATGTCGATCCAGGGATTCTCACATTGGTCCGAGGCCTCTCATGCCGGCTTAGGGGCCCCATCACGATAGCCCTGCCGTTGGATTTAGTGATGAATGGTGTGGTAGAATGTCAACCGAGAAGTTCCGCGTATCGGATGTGCTTCCAAAACCTTCTGAGAAATGCGAAATAAAGAACATGTCTGCGTCTTGTCATTCCGCGATGCACTTCATATATTGCATTCGATATGTCGTAGCCAAATAATGCGGCTTATAATCAACAGGCAATTACGTGCTTATGTGCTCAGTGTGCTTGCAGGGATACCGTGCATATCTTCGGACACTTGAGCCACCCCAATCATGTTCATAAAACGGCACACCTGGGTGAAGGTCAAGGCTTGTTTTCTTTGTGTAGATGTCCAGCTTTATTAGCCTGACACATGGATACACGATAGCAACCCGAAGCATAACAGGTTGGTGTGAACAGCAGGGTATCGTGAAGTGCAACACACTAATATTCGTTACATGTCCCCCTTGGTTTTAAAGTTTCGCGGAGTTGCTGCAGCTCACGTTATAAGCACAAATACGGCGAAATGCTCTAGTCGCTTCACGGCTACGCCAACATTCCATCATAACTAGAATATATGTATATATGTATATATATATATATATATATGACACGTGATCACCGAAGCTGGCATCATATGACGGTGCCAAATGTTCCTGCAGTCGCATGCCGTGTGACGGCAGGCGCGGACACCGCATAGCGCGCACGAGCTGCACACCTGCCGGGCACGGTTCAGCTGTATGAGCTAGGTCACAAAGACAAGAAAAAGACACAAGACGCTGCATTATTCAGCTTGACGCGATGGGTGGTGGAAATAAATATATAATGGAACAGCGGATATGGACATAATAACGAGCAGCGGATATGGACATAATATGGACACCAACATTGTTCCATATCAACTAGATCACTCTCTGGAAAGCACAACATGGATGCTGATTGTATCGCTGCCGAAAGTCGGAATAAAATGTCCACAGGTACGGCACATCACGCACAAATCAAATACATTGCCAAAGTAACCATTTCATTTCGCAATGGGTGTGATCTGTGGTAGACAGATCACACCCATTGCGAAACACTACTGTATTTCACGCCACATGTAACCCTCGCTCAGCACGTGCGATCATGTTCACCGTGTTTGTTGCGACATAACGGGTCGATCGCTATCAGCCACGTGGTCATGTTCCACAATGCTACGACCTTACAGCGCATCTCCCTGATACCACCACCAATGGGGGGGGGGGGGACGAGTAGCCTAGGGGTAAGTTCCTCGTCTCACAATCGAAAGTTTGTGAGTTCGAGTCTCACCTGTCGCTACTCTTCGCCCGCGACCAATCGGCGTGAGAGATTGGCGACACTACATGACTCAACGGTCGATGTGTCGTAAAACCAATAACCAACCAACCAGCCACCACCAATGGGACTTGCACTCAATAGCGCTTCGAGTACTTGACGATGGATTCTGACGCTACGGTTTATACATCGACTGACGCTGCGGGTACAGAGTCCTCGTTCGCTCACTAATGTTGCAACCGTACAACGATGACCCCTGTCACTGGCACTGCGATGGTATTCCACAACGCTTCCGTCAGGTGGCGTGCGATCACGGAGACATTAGCCGTGCGACGTGTGATCCAATTGATTCAGTCCCAGGGCTCGCTCTCATCGACGCCGCGTCAGAAGACGCTTCTTGGCACTGCCGACCTTTTGACACGCCATCAGTGACGATGCATCCGCATCATGTTGGCTAACTGACCGTGCGGACGTTAAGCGTACGCCCTGCGAAGATTCGCCTGCAGGATGTCAGCGCACTGCTGATGCAGCCATGTGATTTCCTCTCACTGCCAATATGACTGTATGACATGCGTTCACTAAAGCTGGCATATGACTGTGCCAATGATCCTACAGCCGCATGCCGCGTGACAGCAGACTCGGACACCGTATAGCGCGTACGGGCTGCACACCTGCCGGGCACGATTCAGCTGTATAAGTTAGGTCACAATGTCAAGAAGACACAATACGCAGCATTATTCAGCTTGCCACGAGAGATTTTGAAAATAAACATACAATAGGATACCGGATATGGACATAATATCGAACATATGGACATCAACATTTTTCCATGTAACTACATCCCCCTTTTGATAGCACAGCATGGATGCTGATTGCATCGCTTGCCGAAAGTCGGAAGAAAAGTGTTGGATGTGGTCATTATGTGTGACCACCAGGTAAGTAGTGTTACATGTTGTTGGGGGAAATGAGTTATATAATGACTTACAATTCCTTTAAAGTTGGCTTTGCCCCCCATAATTGAAAACTATCAACATGGGCCATATGGAGTGTGCCCCAAATCCATTTGGACCAGATCATTTCGTTCATGTATTCTGACCCTCCCCTCACCCCAATAGTACTCCCGATGCGAAATAGTTGGAAGAATTGTGGGGGTGATGATATGAGCACGACTTTTTATGCCTGAGCACTAAAGTGGAAAAGGCAACAGCAATACTCTTAGGATAGGAGCTTTCTACCGATCAGGAACCCTGCCACATTCTCAGCAACTGGAGCTTGACAAGGTGATTTGTGAGGAAATCAGTAGAAACTTTAAGAGGAAGTGCCTTATTCTCGGTGACTTTAATCTAAAAGGTTATGAAAATGCTGGTGTTGGCTCCCCATCATGCAAAATGTTCAGGAAATGCCTTGAAGAGGACCTGTTCTTACACCAGTTTGTATCGGAACCTACCAGGCATGGTTCATTCTCGGACCTTGTATTCTCGGATTTAAGTGACTTGGTTCAAGACTTGACTGTAGGCGAAACTCTGGGAAAAAGTGACCATAACATAATTAGATTCAAGGCACATGTAGGGGAGATTATCAAGGATAATTTGGTAAAGGTTCCAAATTTCAACAGAGCAGACTTTAACGGCATGAGAGCGGCTTTAAGTGCCATCAGATGGGAAGAAGAATTCTCCAATTTAAATGCCTGTGAAATGTGGGAAAAGTTCAAATCTTACTTAAAGGAAACTCAGATTAGACATATCCCCCAAAAGCAAAGACGCAAAAGAAGGGTAGGAAAGCCAGCATGGCTTACACCAGACGTGATAAAAGCAATTAGGGCTAAGAAAACTGCATTTAGAGTTTTTAAAGAAGCCTCAAATGTCATTAATCTAAAGGCGTATCGAAAAGCTAGAGACACTGTGAAGCAAAAAACCAGAGCAGCAAAGCGAGCAAAGGAACTGGATTTAGCTAGAAACTGTAATGGGGACAGTAAAAAGTTCTTTAGTTTCTACAAGCTGAGTAAAGTTTCTAGCACAATTGGTCCACTGGAAGTAAACGGGACTACATTGGGTGAGGATAGTGAGATGGTTGAGGAGCTGAGCAAGCAGTTCAAATCAGTGTTTACATTGTAAGATATGACCAATCTGCCGACCGTACACCATAGTTCAGTTACATGGGATCTGACAAATGATGTTGATTTCATTGGTAGTGATGTTGTTTACAATCATATCAGGAAAATAAAGCCAAATAAGGCAGCAGGACCTGATGATATTTATGCTAGGGTGTTGCGGGAAACTGAAAAGGAACTGGCATTTCCACTTAGCATAATATTTTGTAGATCAGTTTCACATAATGAAATTCCAACAGACTGGAAAAGGGCAAATGTAGTTCCTATTTTCAAGAAAGGAGAAAGAGGGAAAGTTGAAAACTATAGGCCAATAAGTCTCACATCCCTAGTCTGCAAGGTACTCGAATCAATTATCAAGGATAGAATAGTTAGTTATCTGGAAGGTAGCAGATTGATTCAAGATACTCAACATGGATTTAGAAAAGGACGATCGTGTCTCACAAACCTCTTGGACTTTTTGAACTTCGCCACAGAACAATTTGATCAGGGAAATCAGGTTGATGTAGCATATCTTGACTTTAGTAAGGCCTTTGACAAGGTACCCCATAAACGGTTAATGATACAGCTTCAGTCCCATGGTATTGCAGGTAGCATCTTAAAATGGATAGAGTTGTGGCTTTCAGATAGACAGCAAAGAGTGATGCTAAATGGTACAAAGTCATCATGGCAAAATGTTCTTAGTGGAGTCCCCCAGGGGTCAGTACTAGGGCCATTACTGTTCATTATATTTGTAAATAACATTGAAAGTGGCCTAAGCAGTAAAGTTTTGAAATTTGCAGATGATTTGAAGGTCTTTAGGGCAATAACAGGTCAGGATGAGCATATCTCGCTGCAAAAAGACTTAGACAAACTTGTGAAGTGGTCCGAAGAATGGCAAATGAAATTTAACTTTGATAAGTGCAAAATCATGCATGTAGGTAAGCAGCATATGAAGGCTCCATACTTGATGGGTGGCCAAGTGCTATCAGTGACTCAACAGGAGAAGGATTTAGGTGTTATTCTAAACACAAAATTGGGGGCATCAGAACAGACCAAGGAAGCCAGGAAGAAGGCACTGAGAATGCTCGGGGCAATAAATAGGAATGTATCATACAGAAGTGAGGAAGTGATCAGGAAGCTTTACTGTGCATACGTCAGGCCACATTTGGAATACTGCATCCAAGCTTGGTCTCCTAGCTATGAAAAAGATTGTTGGCTTTTAGAGAGAGTACAAAAGAGGGCTACAAAAATGGTTAATGGCATAAGCAACCTGGCATATGAGGAAAGATTGAAGAAATTGAATATGTTTTCACTTAGATATAGAAGGCTGAGAGGAGATCTCATCGAGATCTTTAAATTTGTCAATGGTCTGGAGAGGGGATACCTTGGGGAAATGTTTTAATTTAACAGAAATGATGCAATTAGAGGTCATAAATTCAAAATTAAAATTAACCACAGCAGAACAAGGTTAAGGCAAACTTTCTTCACCAACAGGGTAGTGGAACACTGGAACCAGCTGCCAGAAAACATCGTCAGTAGCAGCACATTGAACATCTTTAAAAACAGCATAGACAATCATTATAAGAATAGAGGGCTTGCTTTTCAGTATTACAGGGAGGGCTGATTGGCAGATTTGGTGGGCAACTGGTTCAGTGTACAGAGTGCAACCAAGAAGGGCCCTTGTGGCTCGGAGTTGCACTAATCTTTTATGTCTTTATGTCTTTATGTCTTTACATATCACAAATGTACTCATGGTAAATATACGTGAGAGGAAATGTACGTAATAGCAAATGTACATACAGTATATGCACCTAAGCAATGGGTTTAAACGCAGACACGTATGCTCAAATGTACGTACATTGACTCATACGTACATTTGCTGTTGTATCTTTTACGTTTACGTACTGTTGCGCTTATGTACGTTTGTCCATGCATACATTGCGCTTACATACTTTTGCGCCTACGCACTTTTGTGCTTAGGTAAAATTACGCTTTCGTGCATTTGCACATACGTACATTTTCACTTACATAAATTTGTACACATCAAATTTTGTACTTTCGCACTTTTGCGCTCATATACATTTGCGCAAATCAGACTTTTGCGCTTACGTACCTTTGTGAATACGTACATTTGCTCTTACGTATATTTCCACATACATACATTTTCCATGAGAGCTTTTACGCTCACGTACATTTGTCATGCGTACATTTGTGCTTACATACAATTGCCATACATACATCTGCGCTTATGCACATTTGCATACGTATATTTGCGTATGCACATCCGCCATGCGCACCTAGGTACGTGCTAGGCTACTAACTCTATATTAATCACGACCTAGCCCAACATCTTTTTTGTCCTGAGGTAAATTAATTTTTCATGCTATTAAACCCATGGACACAACTATACATACATTAACCTGAAGCACTCATGTCTCAAAATGTAGTTACAATTTGAAAATAAAAACATCAAATTAATTCAAACCACATTAGAAAACAATATATATATATGACAAAATCAGCTACATTGTGCCTATGTATCAAAACATATTTAGATAGGTCTCGATATGAATGTCTTATAACTACTGTACTTTGAAGCTTAAATAGCAACCTCGGTACCACATTCATAAGCATTGCATAAGAAAAAATAAATTTCAAGAAATCAGAAGTTACCAGTAACTACAGATGTACCACCTTTTCAAGGCATCATTCAGACATAATAATTTTAGTCTTAAAAAACAGGTCAGGCTAGGTTATGTTGGTGTTTTTAACTTTACAATTGCTCAGGAAAAATGCATTTAAAATTTCCAATTACAAAAATGTGTGTTCCTTGGGGGATTTCAGGAACAATGACCATGTTGATCATATATCGGTAATTTGCATTATAGCATGGAAGGTTAGGCCAGGTTAGAATAGGTCATCCTACATTTTTTCTTAATTTTGAGCATTACTTCTTATGGTATAGTACCCAACTCCATACCCCTTTTTGGGCAATATTTTGCATCTGAACTGAAATGTATGCATTTGCAGAGGAAATGAGTGGTTCCTTCACATTACACACAAATAGAAACTAGCATGGTAATAAGAATTTTGAGAAAAAGGAAAAATTACCTTAAACAGCAAATATGCATTTTTTTTCCAGTGAGCTCAGTGTTAAATTATTCCTAAAATATGGTGGAATATACCACTTTCTGAACACTCAATCGACATCCTCTCCAGGGAAGTAGAAACATCCTGCTAATTGACACTTGCTTTTGAAGTCTTTCATGTTTCCTTTCTAAGAGTACCTCATTTGTAAGCATCATAATCATGCTCTGAATAAGGGATGATGACACACAAACATTTCACAATGGAATTTCAAGGAAAGGGATCATCCATATGTGGTGGTGGATTGGAGTTTAGGGGCGCGTCGACATCTAGGGTCATTTTGTGCCCATAGGAATCATCCATAATGTGATATGGCATACAACATTAGGTTATATAATTGTTTTTTGCTTGCTATCCAGAATATAGCTCTTCTTAAATTATGAATCTGAAAACAACCAATAAAGGTGCAGTCATAAGTACACCATCAGCTCAAATTGTTCCCTGAAAGACTTCAAAATTATTGAAATAACACTAAATCGATGACAAAGTTTGACATCCTACTGTGCTTGTTTCGACATCTCACACCTAACGAAAAACCATTATTTGAATACTGAGCGAGCTTCATGCAGCTAGCATGAAATGGCCTGAGGAGGCCCAAGTGCCTAAGTTAACAAAAATGCTGCTTGCCAAATGCTTTCCATTTCTTCACATCTATGTTTGGGTCAAGACCCACCACACTAGGACAATCCTGACTGCTCCATTGGTTCCACTCATATTCATGTGTAGCTGAGATGAGCTTGACTGAAATTTAACTGATTACTGGGATAAAACAAAGACTTGAGCTTCATTAGAACTAGGAAAATCCTGGCTGCTCCACTGGTTCCACTCATGGTCAGGTGCAGCTCAGGTGAGCTTGACTGAGATAGAACTGATTACTGGGATATAACAGACTTGGGCTTTGTTAGAACTGGATTACCATTTTTCCCAATCAACGGTCAATGCATAAGAACCAAAAAAGTGAACAATGAATGGCACTGCCTGGCAGTTAGTTAGTTAGTTAGTTAGTTATTAGGGCTTTAGGGCGCATCGACTACATTGGTCGTGCACCGCCCACCTGCCTGGCAGTGAATCATGATAAGCAGCAAAGCTTTGTCTCTCATAACTCTCAGCAGTATGCTTTCCATTCACTTTTGGATTCAGTAAAAGACTAACCATGCACACAAAATTCACACTTCACCAACCACTCAGATCATATACCTACTTATTCAGTTAATTAACCACATGATACCTCAGAGGCAACTCATGCCATCGTCGGGTTTTGAGCAATGCAAAGGTCGAGTCAAGGTCCTGTGTTTGAAGCATGACACTGTTAACAATATGTTGAAAGTTGCTAATTGTTTTGACATAGCAAAAATGTTGCATTGATTGGTTGACAGGCATATTAAAACAGAAAAACCAATGCAGCCAATTCTGATTCGTGCACTGTGCAACTCCATAGAGCATCTTTGAGAAATGTCAAATTTCCCCACTATGTGGTGACTCAAAAGCATGTTTCTGGAGATGCTTCAGTTGGAGTCTGAGTAACCAGGGAATATTTCAATTTGTGTGCAGGCATGCCATCTTGCAATACCTTAGCACAAAGACATTTGCCTCTCTTGTGGCTGAGCTTGAGTGAAGTATGTGAGACTGGTCTTGCTGGTGGCTGCTATGAAAAGTGGTGTTTGATTGTGAGCCATAAGTCTAGTAATGTATATCCATATATATATATATATATATATATATATATATATATATATATATATATATATATATGCATATAATTATCCACTAGACCCTATTTAAACTAATGTGTTTTCTTGCATGGATAGGCAGGATAGGCTAGGGAAGGATATGATACATCTTCTCATTATTTTTAACATTACTTCTTGTGGTGCATAACAACCATACCTGTCCAGTCAGTGTGTTCTACATAGTGCATTCCAGTAGACAGTCTAGATGAATTGGTGTATTTGGTTCTGGAGTTTTCCTTCTGTACAGGTGGTGTGGGGTTTGAATCTCTGGCTTCAGTTTGAATTCGGTTTTAGCCTAATCAGTCATTGATGGTCATTGATGGCCAGGGCTGTTGGTTAATGTTGCACTTGCAGAATATTTTACACTATCATATATGTTGTATGATCTACTACTGTTTGTATATGGAAGTGAGGAGGGGAAATACTGAATTAAATCATGGTCATGGAATGAATGTCCATCTTGACCTCTAGAGCAATCCAAGATTGATTACAGGCAAGCCATCAGGAGTGGATCCATGAATTGTCATGGTGCATTTGTCTGGATGGGGCTAATTCTTTGGAGGGACACCACTACAAGGGCACATGCAGGAAGCCTCTGGCAGGACAATTTGAGTTGTGAGGGTTCACTCAGCTTACCTGCAATGGACCCCTTTCTACATGTATAGTAGTGCACATACAGTCTACAGACAGAGCATGAAGTGACCACTGAATTTTGTTATAATTGTTCTGGCCGGACTACTTTATGATTATCTTATGCAAATGATATCACCTAACTCCATGCCCATTTTTAGCCAGTATCTTGGCTCCCAGTTTAAAAGTATACATTTGCATAGGAAATGAGTGGCACATCATGTACGGCACATTAATAAACATTACATAAAAAGGACTCCCAGAAATCATAAATCACCTTCAGGATATTTTCCAATTATCCAGTCTTATAAGCATTGCGTGATTTAACATTGCACATTTGTTTGGTTTCATTGCAAGTAATCATGACTTGGCAGTAGGTACATACCTAGAAAAGGGGGGGTTCTGAACATGTGAGGCATTATGTAACAAATAGCTCTACTGCAACTTCTGTACAGCTGAACCAGTAATTGTACTGTGTGTACTGAACACAAAAATGAATAATCTATCCATATTCAAACAGTTCCTTTCAATGAAAATCCTCTAGACACTTGTACAGAGAAACTTTAAAAGGGATCATCATGTTTGTAGTGGTGTGCCATATTCTGGACACCAAAATGCTGTTGTGCAAGATTACCTCATTGTAGTTGTTGTGGTGCAAGCTATTAGTAGCCACTAAAAAATGCTGGTGTAATTTTAAAAAATTGCAAATTGAACATCACTTCCTTATGGTTTCCTTAAGGACTGCTCCTGGAAGATTAGGTGCAGTGCAGCACTCTCTACCAGCATATCTAAAGTGCTGGAGCTCATCCTTGTAGAATGGCTGGAGCCATTTTTCGATAAAAATGATGCTCAGTTTGGCTTGGTTGGTTATTGGTTTTACGACACATCGACCGTTGAGTCATGTAGCGTCGCCAATCTCTCACGCCGATTGGTCGCGGGCGTAGAGTAGCGACAGGTGAGACTCGAACTCACAACCTTTCGATTATGAGACGAGCAACTTACCCCTAGGCTACTCGTCCCCGCTCAGTTTGGCTTCAAAGCCAGACACTCCACCACCCAGGCTACATATGTTCTGAAGCTTGGGTTTATTCGCTCTGGGTTTATGAAGCACCAGCCACAGCTGCATTATTTTTCGACATTGATGGCGCATATGGCGCGACGTGGCATCACTGATGAAGTTACATAGTATGGGTGTCAGAGGTTTCATTGGGTTCTTCTTGACAAACCTTTTAGCCTCCAGAACGTTTCGTGTTGGAATAGGCCGCACACTCTCTGACACTTCTCTACAACTTAACGGAGTCCCGCAGGGAAGCGTATTAAGTGTAGCATTGTTTGCTGTCGCTATCAATGATGTTGCTGCATCATTGCCGACTTCCGTAGGCAAAGCGCTATTTGTAGATTATTTCGCCGTATGGTGTTCTTCGCGATCTGTTCGCACGGTGGAGAGACAACTCAAGCTGGCTGTTCAGAAGGTTCAGAGTTGGTGTGATGAAACAGGTTTCGTCATGTCCACTTCGAAAACCATCGATGTACACTTCTGCCGCAGGCGCTCTTGCACCAACCCCATTATTATGCTCAACAGGCGCCATATTATATTCCAGCCTGCTATCAAGTTGATAGATATATGGATGGACCGCCGACTAACGTACAACACCCACATAAAATATCTTGTGCAGAAATGCACTGAGAGACTGCAGGTGATGGGTACTGTCTCTATGTGCTCATATGGAACAGACAGATCCATGTTGCTCCTCATGTACCGATCGTTCGTACGCTCTAAAATGGACTATGGATGTTTATATATGATGAGACGTGCGTTACAACGAAACGCCGTCTGGACGTGATCCACAAAACAGCCATTCGCATTGCCACTGGAGCTTTCTGTACTTCACCGGTCGGTAGGTTAATGGCTGAGACTGATGAACTTCCTCTTGTGTTACGCCGTACACTACTGGGAGCGAGATACTCATGTAAGGTCGCACAGAACCGGAAGCACCCAGCATATCAATGGACATTTTCAAAGCCATCGCCGCCACTCCGTTCACTCAGCAATCAGCGTGTCCTCCCTTTTACTGGACGTATGGCCCCGACCTTTCGTAAGTGCAACATCAAACCAGGTTATGTGGCACGCGCTGCCACTCCGAATATCCCCCTTGGCAGGTTGTCCCAGTCCAGACAGACCTTACTCTGTCCTGCTCAAAGAAGTGGAGTGTCAACTCCGAAGAATTCCGCATGTTGGCGTTGGAGAAAATACACCAGTACCGTGAATTCTTTCGCACATACACAGACGGCTCCATGTCCTCGTCGAGAGTGGGATGCGCGTACGTCGATCGACGCTGTATTGTATATTTCCGCTTACGGAAGCAGGCGTCGATTTTCACTGCTGTACTATATGCCATCATGGAAGCTTTTTACTTTATACAGGATGATCAATTTACAAATCACGTGGTTTCTACTGACTCCTTAAGCAGTCTTTTGGGAATGAAGTCTTTCAACCCGGATAACAGGCTTGTCTAAATATTTTTTTTTTCGCATCGTCAAATCCCTAACTGTTAACGACAAATACCGTATTCTGTTGGATCCCTAGTCATGTTGGACTTGCTGGAAATGAAGCTGCCGATATAGCCGCCAAGTACGCTGCCAGTAATGGCCGTGAAATTCGCCTGCCTCTTCCGCCAAGAGATATGTATCCCTCCATTTTATCATATATACGATCGGAATGGCAACGAGCCTACAACTCCAAGCCTAGTAAGCTGAGAGTAATAAAACCAGAACTAAGAGTGTGGCAGTCCTCACACCGGACCTCACGACGAGAGGAAGTAACGCTCTGTCGATTGAGGATAGGGCATGTCATTGCGACACACAGTTACTTGCTGACCGGTGATGACCGTCCTTTATGCCCACGGTGTACTGACGCACTTACTGTTTATCATGCTTTTATAGGCTGTTTATTCTTGGAACCTCTACGCCACCATATTTTAGGACGTGTAAACAGCGACACTGCGTATCCTGCTAAAGGATGACTCTGAGGTCTATCTTCTGGGGACATTTTTACCTTCCTTCGACAAGCAAGTTTTGATGCTATTTTTCGTCCACCCTAAATATTATGTTTAACTGGCTACTAGGGTGGTCCAAAAACATAGTGAAAATAAAAATGTTGTGTAATGTTTCGGGCATGATGTCGATCTTGTTTCATTTCCTGTTAGATATGTCCATACAAAATTTCGTGCCGATCGGACTATGTTTGCAACTCCCCCCTAAAGTCTACTCTTTTTTCTTCCCACAGGCGCATGGCTTCTACTAGGGAGCTCGCATGGTGGCTTATTGGGCACCCTGAATGTGAGCTAACACGTGCCAGGCTGCCCTCTAAAGGGCAGGTGCTCAGCAAGTTTTACTTGCATCATGGAATTGAGAACAAAACCAAACCCGTGGCCGCCGAGGGGGTGATAGAGGCAGTCCTCTTGATCTGGGGAGGGCCGGGATCGCGACCGCCGCTCTCCGAACTGCCAAGGAGAAGCTCCTCTGCCTGATGGCCAAGTACGAGTCCTTCCAAAAACATCGGAAAACGGGACCACCCGTATGACAGAGGAAATGTTCAAGGGGGACCTGGAGGACCTCTTCGACGTGGCGAGCAGTGATGCCCTCGATCGGATGACCGTGGAGGAGAACAAAGCCTTTCTCCACAGCCAGCGGGAGGACCGAGCGACCACGTCCATGGGGGGCTTAGACTGCGTCACAATTGAGGCCCAAGAGAGGAAGAAGAAGAGGGAGCGGGCAGAAGAGATGAGGAAGGATCGCTCGAAGAAGGAGAAGGAAGCCATGACATCCGTCGCACCGTCTGACTGCTTGACCTCGTATTCGTCCTCCGCCTCCGAGGAAAACATACGATAGTGATGTAAACTTAACCAGTCCCAGTCACTCGAAACGGAGTAAAGTCGAGGGGAGCAAAATCCACAGCCTTGCTCTCTGCGGACATCACTTCCACCTCGGATCGGTTCAACGTCTCAGACCAGGTGGCGATGGGGACGATGGGAGCATTTATATCGGCATTCGGACAGGACCTGGGGAGTCTTTCTTTGTCTCGCAGGACCATCCGACGCCACAGAATCAGGAATCGGGAGGTCATCGCCAAGTCGGAAACGATAAACATTCTGGATGGGATTCATGTCCTTGTCAACTGGGACGGGAAGTAACTTCCTGACCCGTCGGGCAAGGACCAGATCGACCGAATCGCCATCCTGGTCATGGCTGGGGGACGGAACATCTCCTGGGAGTCCCCAAGATACCCCGCAGCACAGGCACGGCTCAGGGAGAGGCTGTCCTCAAGGCGATCCCGGAGGCTCAGTTGCAGACCAGAGTTCAGGGCTTGGTGTTCGACACGACGGCATCAAACACGGGGCTGTATGAAGGAGCCTGCGTGAAGATCCAGGAAGGCCTTGGACGCGAGCCCCTCTGGGTGGCCTGCCGAGACCACGTGCTGGAGGTCATCATGGGGACGTGTTCAAGAGCTCCTACAGACCATCCCGAGGACGGAACATCCTTCTCTTCGTTTCATTTAGGGATCGTTGGAGCTTAATTGACCGGTCTTCTTGGAGCTCTGCCATGGAAAAAGATAGCCTCCATGCTCTTCTGACCGGGGAGCTCTCGGAGCATATGGAGCGAGCCCTCCACGAGCTGAAGGGTGCTCTGGAGAACGGCACTCACCCGAGGGAGGACTACGAAGAACTCCTCTGGCTCTCGTACCGATTCTTCGGAGGAGACCTCGGGAAAGACTGCAGGTTCCGGGCCACAGGTGCCCTCCACCAAGCCAGGTGGATGGCCAAGGGAATTTACGCTCTGAAGGTCTTCTTCTTCCGAGGTCAAAGAAAGCTGACCGCTTACGAGCTGCAGGCCATGGAGGACATTTCCCTCTTCGTGGCCATCCTGTACGCCACAAAGTGGAATGAGGCCCTGGTTCCTTAACGAGCTCCCCTCAACGACCTCCTGTTCATGTGAGACCTCTCTCGAGGGATCCCCAAACCAAGGGTGGCGGACGTGGCGGTCAAAGCCTACCGTCGTCACCTTTGGTACGTCTCGGAGGACCTTGTGGCTCTGTCCTTCATGGACGAGAGCATCAGCAATGAGGAGAAGGAGACCATGGTCAGGAACCTGTTCAGACGTGAGAGAAAAGGCTTCAAGCGACTGGACGGGAAGGGGTTCTCCCCGGGCATTGACCTGGAGGACCTCGTGATCTCCAGGACTAGGAGGACCCTGGATATCCTTCTTCCTGTACGGGAGGAAGAAGTGGGAACCCTCTTGGAGAAGAGTCCCGAGACATGGGAGACTGAGGCCACCTTCCTGGACATGAAGGGGAACGTCTCGCAGATGAAGGTAGTCAACGACGCGGCGGAGAGAGGTATCGCCGTGGCCACCTTCTTCAACTCGATCATCATCAAGGACAAGGTCCAGCAACAGTACCTCCTGAAAGTAGTGGCCAAACACAGGAAGGAGAAGCCTTCCATCTCCAAAGCAGCATATGTGGAGAAAAAGGATAGTGTATTACCTTTATTTTCATTATTTACATTCATTATTAATTTTACATTATTTGGTTGTCAGTGTTCCTTTCACTGTACAAGTTTTCAAACGGAAAGGAGTAACAGTGCTTAGTAATCAAACAACAACAATGTTTTGCTTATATTAACCTTGAGATGAAGATCTTGTCTAAATAAAAATATTTTGTATGTGTTACAACTTTCTTTTAGTTACCTTACCAAATTAATGACATCCAAAATTCCCATCATTATCTTCAGTGAACCCTGAACAAAATATTTTCTTGTATGTAAAAGTAGGTAGTATGGATATACCAATACTCGAGTTGACACGGACATCTTTATTCTTTGTGAGCTTTTTCTGTCCTTTTTTTGAAGTTTTTTGTTGTCTACTTCTTCTTCGGGGACCTCTAAATATTCTCCGATTGGAGCAATATTTCACTCGATTACGTGTATCACCAATTGGAACAAGAACAAAGAACAGGAATCATGCCAAGACAAATTTCCAAAATTTTGTTTTGGGACCAACCTACTGACTACTGTAGCAACATAGTAGATGCCTGTAAACACAGTTGTGGGCGCAAAATGACTCTGGTAGACGACGCGTCCCTAAACCTAAACTCATCATCACTATCATTGGTAATCTGTTGTTTTCAGCAATTAACATGCCGAAAATCTTGACATGGAAAATTTGGAAAAGGTATCTTGAAAATCTTCAAATACTTAACGTTTTATCAAGTTATTCTATGTGTGGGATAAACTTCCGGACTGGAATGTTGAAATGCACTTCACAAATGCATGATGATTATGATCATTAGGTTTTCTTTCACAAAGTTTGTATTGATTAAAAATTGACACAATTTCCACTGAAAGACCAGTTGAACGACCGGCATATTTCCAAGACACGTTAAAAGGGTCGACCGTCCTGACAGGGCTTTCGGTCCTCGCATTAATGCATAAAGTTGCTTATGGTACTGTTTCAAACATGAAGGGCGCTTTTCCACCACGGGAACGGTATATTCTGGCCTGTGGCATGCTTTCCAAAGTTGGATGGGCTTATAGGCTTGTAGCTAAAAAAATGGGCGCTCATCCAGGCCTTGCGGCGATCTCTGAGGCATTGCAGTACCATTCCAAACCTCCGAAGCATATCATATATTTGAGGAGGTGATATATGATATGCGCACGGACATCCTCTGTCCAAAGGGCTACATCTTGAGTTCTAGTGCGTACTTTCAGACATTGGAGCGCTCTTTTAACACGGACACCGGAAGGGCGGGGGTGGGGTGGAATCCGCCCACCCCCCACCCCCACTCCTGTTTTTTAACGATATCCCATAATCGGGCGGGAATACGGTAATGTGACTTTTACCACTTGTGGCTGTGGTAATCTTGAGATTTTCTTAATCATTGGCACGCGCATCCAATGCAACACAAGGTTCGAAATCTGTTGATAAATATAGGAACTACGAGAGTGCAAGACAATATTTTTCATAAAAATAAGGGATTTGTTGCATGCATTCTTCATTGCGCACATGTTCCTGCATGTGCGCAATGAAGAATGCACGCAACCAATCCCTTTTGATTAAAAACAAAATCGTTAAGAAATGAAAGCTATGCATCCCCCGCAAAAATAAAACTATCAGAAAAGTTCGTCCATACCAGGGCCACACGTCAAGAAAACGCTTACAAAATACTATTCCTAGGTGCATTAATGGGGCATCACTCACAAGCATTGTTTGTGCTCGCATGAAGTGTTTCAGGAAATTGTTAAATCCATTCCGCCTAATCTCCCACTGTTAGTTATTGTGGTTTAAGGGTGCATCGACTGCTTTGATCGGGGTCGCGGTAACGCAGTTTGTAGAGCGTCAGACTCTGATCGCAAGATCGTGGGTTCGAGTCTCACAGCCGACGGCATTTACTAGTCCACACGCGACCAAGACATGAAAGGTTGACGACGCTGTATAACCTAGTAGCTGAATGCGTGGGAAAAGAACCCAGGGTTCTTCTTCGATTGCATAGGTCATAAAGGGCCCGTTGCATAACATAATGCCATTTAATCATAAAGGCGAGTGAACGACAGTTAGGACAGCGAGTTATAAGATCATGGATCTCTTGATGCTAAAACTGGTACTAGCCACTTATGCATCGTATATTAGTGGCCGGTGTAAATCACAGAAAATCTAATGTCCAAGAGATATTTAAAAGGCTCACCTGAGTGAGCGATGTCCGACTCATCCCCTTACTTCCCGGAGAGGGACATAGGTGCGTCCAAAGTGACGTTTCCATTCGTGAGCAAGCCGGGGGCATAATACTAAAATGTATCGACGACATTGGTGCGACCCCATCTCCCACTAAACTCCATTATTTGGGATTTTTGTCCCTCTGACTTCCTGAACATTCCTATGTTATGGCGAAACATGCTTTGCGCCACAAATATTTTGTGGACGCGATTGCCTTTGTGCTTTGCCGATTGTGTAGGGGCTCCTAGTATCTAGTTCTGACTTTTGCCTCGGATTCTGCTGAGCACTACCGGTCCGAGCATCTGTCACAAATAGGGAGAGGGTACACATGAAGGCATGTGTGTTTGTTAGTTCACCTGTACCAGACAATCACACACCACCTGCGCCATTATATGGAACATATACAATTGTTTTAACACTCGCACGTCCGGCGGTACGCGCCAACTTCGCATGTCCGGGGGGGGGGGCAGATGACTGCCCCCTAAGAACTCTGGAACTATGCTAGCTAGCGACAAACGGAAAACGGCGTTGGATAGCTGGTGACGGGCTCTATCGAAAATGTTTCGGTAAGTTGTTTTTCGCCCAGGTCAGCATTCAGGTCACTGGGCATTCAGGTCAGCATTCAGGTCATAGGTCAAATTCGATCAGATCAGGTGGGACTCAGATATTGACACATATCTCAGGACCTGTAACAGAAACAAACGGCGATCGCCATTCGACAGTCCTTGAAATTCGTCAACGGAAACTCAGGAGGTCATGAAGTCATGACCTCAGGTCAAGGTCATGAAGTCTCCTAGGGAGGTCATGTAATGTATCAATCGACACGTCTTGGTGATACAAGCACAATGACGGTAATTTCAGCCTTCTAGCTCAATGCAGTGCGATATATGCGCGAAATGTGGAGAGACTCAGGTGACCTCAGAGACCTTGGTGAGGTCACTGAGCAAAATGTCAGCGGGTAGCATTGAGCATAGCTTCCGTCTCCATGCCACAACCGTTATCAATCCTTCCGAGCTACTAATAGGTAACCAGGAAACATTTGTATATTTTACCATAGCCCTATAATGGGGCAGCCAGGCAGCGACCTGACCTAAGGTCAATGCCACGAAACAAAAAGCGATATACATATGGTCCCTGATGAGATCATGACATGTTATAAGTTTGAGATCAATCGCCGAATTATTGTGGGAAGTTAAGCCACCTAGAACTCCGAGTGTAGTTGGGTCACTTCGCCCGATCTGGTGGCCTGACCTGAGATGACCCAGGATTAAAATTGTATGAGGATATGCGGAAAAGACCAATGAACAGCTATGCGAGGTTTGGCCTTGCTAACCCGATTAGTTTGGCGGCAAATGAGGAAAAACCGGAGGGCGGATATCCCCCCCTGCGTCTGGAGTTAAGGTTGTCCCCCGGCGTGCGCGGGTTAAGGTTGTATGCAGACCGATGGACTTCAGAATCCACTTTTGCGATACTATAAATCCTCGCATCTTCCTTTTGTTGTGGTTTATCTCGACGCGCACGCTCCTGCGCCAAGGGGCGCGAAAAAAAAAAAAAAGGCCACCCCGGACGCCCCTGTGTAAGACTTACACAGCGAGGTCAAGTCGCGTAAAGCGCCTGATGCTGTCATCAGGGAAGTCAGGGAATTTTGGGATTTAGCCCGAATTCCCACCCGCAAGCATCAGCGGTGCATCGACAAACTGCTAAAGAAGTACGCAGAAGTGAGAAACCTCACTTCTCACGCAAAGGAAAATGCACGTCTTCCTTTGTTAACACCAAACGAAGGACCTGCATGCGACACATGGACAATCTGTTGGACATCGCTCGTGGGAATACCATGGAAATTATTTAAATTTAAGAGGACAGTACATTTCTGGAATCTCAACGACAGAACGGCCGAAAGGGAAGCATGCAGACAGTCGATCGCGGCCTCGCAAAGCGGGAACCCAGGCAATCCCAGCGTCTGGCACAGGAGCGTGCGCGTCGAGATAAGGAAGATGCGAGGATTTGTAGTTTAGCAAAAGTGGATTCTGAAGTCACTCGGGGGCCTGTTGATGTTCTCGTCTTACGTTTTTTTTTTTGCGGTAGATGTCATCTGGGACCTGAAAAAGCGAGGAGAAAAAAGTTACACCTATAGCATGGTTTCTTTAAGAATTGGCGTCTAGATTTGCTGGTTATTACCTAAGCAGGCAACAACACATCATAAAACGTGTTCCCAGTACGTGAGGGGACCGACGCGGCGGCAGGGTGGCTTCAATGCCTCCTCCATGACAGGTACATTTAGCGTGATGCATGGTTACCTGAAGAGGGAAAGAGAACCGCGAAAAATAACATTGGTTGACGTGCGGAGTACTTTTTAATCAGCGCTTGGTGCCTATTCTCGAAAAGCGTGAGAACAGGAAAGTTAGTGACGTCATTCAATGTTGGTGTTAGTTTGCTATTTATCAGTTATTAGCCCATGGGGACTTCAACGCAATTAAGCCTATATACTCTGTGACTAACAACCCGGGGACAGTGCTAAAATTTTTAATCGCTCTGAAACATCACTACGTTTCTTTTCATTCCTAACCTCACCATTTTGGGGGGCGCCCAGAGAGAAATTCGGATTTCGCAAAAATAAGTGGCACATTGATAAGCTTGCGCGTGCTCTTCGTTCCACAGAAAACGAAAACATGGCGTGGCCGTGGTTTTATTCTCAGTTAATCGAGCGTACTTATACACTAAATGATAGTGTCTTATGCACATATGAGGAAAAATGGTTCCTCAATGTCCAGAAGGTTGTGTCAAATGTCACGCTCCTTTCTTCTTCAAGATCGAAACGAAAGATTGCCTTCTGGTCTCTCAGTTAATTCTGGTATAGGACTTCGTTCTGGTATAAGACTTCTTTCTAATAGAAGTCATCGTTCTGGTATAGGACTTCGTTAAGTCCTGAGGAAGCGGGATCCCGAAATACAGCCGAACCTTTAAACAGCATTTTAGTCTTTTTTCGGTATAAGCAAACGTATCCGTCGTCATGTTTGCATTTCCGAAGCAGTAATGTGTGCAACAATCACTCATAGGTGGTGATTGTCAGTCATGTGATTGATTGTAGGATGTACAGCCTCGTTATCCCGCTAGCGTCTCCCAGTCACCACCAGTGTTTCCGGATGCAAAGATGTTATCCTCCTTTCTTTCGATTATCTTCGTTTTCGACATCGCTTGTTCGTTGGTGGGTGGGATTGGTCAACGATCCGATAGTTCATATTCTGATGTTCCTTACACTGATACCGCTTTATATTTCTGAATATAAATACGAGCGCAATCCTAAGTTCTGATTGCGTTGTCAGCTTTCCGGATATGTCTGTCTCTGTTTTTGTGTGCCTCTATGTGTATGTCTGTTTCTGTGTGCCTCTATATGCCTGTCTGTCTCTGTGTGCCTGTATGTGTCTGTCACTGTCTCCTTCATGCTCCGTCTCCGTCTCACTCCCCACTCTTCTCTTCTAATCTTTCTCTCTTTTTACACACCCACACTGTCAACGTCCTATTGTTGAACCCCTCATCTAAGTTCGTAACATGTTCGTCTGCCTACTGACGCTGGTGTACGTTGCCACAGGCAATGGCGAAGGAGCATACGGATGTAGTGTTCATGAAGGTGGACGTCGAGGAGCTGGACGAACTGGCGGCCGAGTACGAGATCAACTGCATGCCCACCTTCATCTTCATCAAGCAGGGCGAGAAGGTAACTAGGCCGTGGCGTCCCACGATACGATAGGTGTTCCATGGCTGGCCTAGGGGGATGTTGCTGGTTTCCTCGGGAAGTACCTAACTCAGCGCGCTCCAAATGCACCTGATTCACCCATAATCCGTTCATTCGTAGTAAGTCGGAATAGCTTACAAGCAGTTTGCTTCACCGACAAGGCGATAACAATGTGGCGAAACAGACTGTTGGTTTTTGAACTCACAGTTGCTTATTGCCGGCCAGAACATCGCAGTCGGTGCAGAGTTTTCTGGACAGTGAACACATCGAGATTCCATTGATTTTCTTTTGCAATCAATGAGGCACTGCCATTAGTAGCAGGCGTTGCTTAGGGGCATTGCACGACTTAAATTAATAGGAAGGGTGCAGGGCTTCCGTGCTGCAGGCACAGGATCTGACGTCATGACCATGCCAACAGAGAACATGTAGAAGAACAGAGGCTCTCCTCCTCAGGCAGTCCATGGAGACAAATGTCGTTTCACCAGGTGGCGCATCGAAGCGTATCGAACAAACGCGGGAAGTACTACCACATTTATTTTCTTTGAACAAAGAAAAGTCCTTGTTATCCGACAGGTTTCCCGTTCCCTCAGGTCTCTGGCCCGGTACGATCGCCCCACGCCCGTCCCACCTGTGTGGTGTTGTGTGATCCTGTGTGGCATTGTGTGATCCCGTGTGTTGCTGCGTGGCCCTGTGTGGCCTTGTAGTACTCTTGTGTAGCTATGTGTGCCACATATGGCTATGTGTGGCCGTGTTGGGGCTGTGGTAGCCTGTCGTGATGCTGCGTTTCCTCGTGATGACCATGTGTGACTGTGCGGCCCTATAGTGGTCCTGTGTAACTCTGTGTGGCCTCGGGTGGCCTTGTGCTGACCACGTGGTGGCTCTGTGCGACTGTGTGACCCTGCAATGGCTCTGTGTTATCCTGTAGAGGCACTGTATGGCCCTGTGTGGCCCTGTGTGGCTCGGTGCGACTCTGTACGGTCCTGTGTTGGCTCTGTGTGATCCTGTGACGGTCCTGTATGGCTTTATGGCCCGATATGATCCTGTGGTGGCCACGTGATGGCACCACGTGGCTCTGTATGCCCCTGTATTGGTCCCATGCGACAGTGATAAACATGGTTAAAATATTGGTTTTTCGTTAGGTGTGAGATGTCCAAACGAGCATAGCAGGATGTGGAAATTTGGCATGCAATTAGTGTAGTTTATAATGTTTTTTATGTCTTTCAGACTAAAATTTCAGTTGTTGGTGTAAGTAATTATGACTGGACCTTTATCATTGCTTTGAGATTCATAATTTAAGAAGAGCTATATTCGGGATAGGGTGAATTATAACTATGACAAACTGGTATTGTATACCATGCCACTACAGGTCATCCCTTTACTTGAAATTGCATTGCAAGATGTTCACACCATTCCTTATCAAGGACATGCACATGCTATTTATAAACGAGATACTGAAAGGAGACACAATTACTTCATATCAAGGGGCAGGATGCTGATACTTATTGGAGAAGGATGCTGATTGAGTGTTCAGAAAGTGGTATATTCCACCCTATTTCATGAATAATTTATCACTGGTGACAAATGATTCGTGAAATACCACTTCCTGCACACTCAATCGACATCCTTCTCCAAGAAGTATCGACAGCCTGCTCCATAACGCGTGTTTATGAAGTCTTCGTCTTTCCTCTCCAACAGTATCTCGCTTATAAGTATCATGTCAAAGCTCCTAATAAGGAATAGTGATACACGAACATTTCGCAACGCAATTTATGGTAAAGGGATTAATTATGATTTGATATGGCGTACGGTCCCAGTTTATAACATAGGTAATTTTCTCCCTGTCCCGTATATATAGCTCTTCTCAAATTATGAATCTCAAAGCAAGTGGCAAATGCACAGTCGTAAGTACCTACACCATTGGCTCAAATTTAAGTCTGAAAGACATCAAAAACATTTTAATTGACACTAATTACATGACAAATTTTGGCATCCTTTTGTGCCGGTTTCGACATCTCACACCAAACGAAAAACCGTTATTTTAACCCTGCCATGTGATCACGTGGTGATCCCATTTGGCTCCGTGGTGGCCCTGAATGGCTCTGTATGGCCCTATGAATGGCTCCGTATGGGCTATGTGTAGCCCATGTGACACTGTGGTGGCTCAATGCGATGTTATGGTTATCCTAGGTGGCTCTGTAGGTCCTGTGATGGCCCTGAATGGCTGCGTGGCCCCATATAACTCCATACGTCCCAATGTGGTTTTGCGTGGCCTTGTGGCTGTACCATGTTCGAAGGCTCCGCTGCTCATATACTGATAAATAACTTCCCACTGAATTTCACCCAGGAAGATACTGAACTCATCAATTCCCTGGAGTAAAGTGTTGGGTCAGCGGCCTATTCTTCTCGACACTTCCACATGTAAGAAAAGCGTGTATTATGATAGATGTCACATGGGATCTCTTATCTTTACGTTCTGTAGAGAAGCTTCCTTTGGGAGTACTACATAAAGCATTTCCTTTCCATTTGTCGATTACTTTATCCTTTCAATCAATCCATTTTTTAAAACAATCATTAGAGCGACTACCCGATTTCGTTAGACTTCTAATTTTATCCCTGAGTCCCGTGATACTAACTCTGCCAACAGCGTCTTGCCATGCGCTCTCCAGCTTACCTCTCCTGCATCAGCCTGCCCCCGCTCCGTGTCATGTAGGCGTTGGCTGGTGGCGTGTCAACATGTCGTTGCCGCTGCCGCCATCGCCACGATGGCTGCACTGTGCCTCATTAAACATGCATTCTTTGATCACCCAACAGCGTCTGCAGGCTTTTGTGCATCGACCGCCAGCCCCTATCGACGTCTTCCCAGTATGTGTGCCTGCCCATCGATAAGCCTCCTTTCAACCGCCTGAGTTGGTAGCTGGCATAGCAATACCCGTCCACCGCACCAAATTATGTACTACGTTTTCCTACGTCAGTGCTACGTAGGTTTCAGGTTCAACGACAGAAGTGCGGGGGATGAGTAGCCTAGGGGTATAGGGGTAAGTTGCTTGTCTTACAGCCGAAAGGTTGTGGGTTCGAGTCTCACCTGTCGGTACTCTGCGCCCGCGACCAATCGGCGTGAGAGATTGGCGACGTTACGTGACTCAACGGTCGATGTGTCGTAAAATCAATAACGAACCAACCACGACAGAAGTGCGAATGCAATGCTGCTAACAGGACTGCGAATGCAAACACTGCGACGCGACATACTGTAACAGCAAGAACCTCGATAGACTTTACCGGGGGAGTAGCCTAGGGGTAAGTTGCTCGTCTCATAATTGAAAGGTTGTGGGTTCGAGTCTCACCTTTCGCCACTCTTCGCCCGCGACCAGTCGGCGTGAGAAATTGGCGACGCTACATGACTCAACGGTCGATGTGTCATAAAACCAATAACCAACCAACCAACAGACTTTACCGGGACATTGCACGACTGCGAATTCAGATACTGCGGCGCAAGAAAACTACGACTGGATAAGAATGCGACGCGACATTATTGGTGTAGCAAAAGCTTTCATCGACTTTACCGCGAATGCCAGTACTGTGACGCGAAATCACTGTCAGGAGGTATGTCTGCGACTGATACTTATAATTACTTGTGATACTTTCTTATTTTACTTATGATTACTTATGATACTTTCAACTGTAGTGCGGCATTGCTGTTCCTACAGTGTTTTCGTTCAACTGTACTAGTTAGTTAGTTATTGTGGTTTTTGGACGCATCGACTGTGTAGGTCATATAGCGCCCATAACTCAGTCATTTACACATAGAAGCGTATGAACGCCACTTTGAGGAACGAGTTATAAGACGATGTCGAATCTGTTCATAATAAAACTGGGGATAGCCACGTCTGTATCGGTATGTTAATGGCTGGTGTAAATCACGGAAAATCTAATTTCCAAGAGCAATTTGAAAAGTTGTTCCGAGCAAACAATGTCAGACTCGTCCCCTAATACTTCCCGAAGCGAGACAGAGTAACGTCCAAAGTGACGTATCCTTTCGTGGCCAAGACGGGGACATGAAACTAACATGCGTCGCACAGACATTGGTGCGGTGCATTTCGGGCACAGAGGCGCCTCGCCACCACCCATAAGGTACCGGTGTGTCGCATAGGTATGTCCCACGCGCAGGCAACACAGAGAAGCCTCGTGGTGTCTGTCCCGCTGTGAGGCTAACGCCCAGTCACCAATACAGGGCCTCACAGTTGTCAACTTGTCTGCTTAGGAGCCACAGCTTTCCTGCCACTTTCTGAAAATAAATCTTCACATGCGAATAAAAGTTCCTTGCAGGGAGAGGCGGGGAACGTGTGCACGGGGTCCGTGCTAGGGATGATAATCCCGGGACTTTTTCTCAATCCCGGGGTCCCGGGATTTTGAGTGGGCCAATCCCGGGATCCCGGGATTGAGCTGTTTTCTAGGAATATGTCGATAATTTGTTTTTTCCCTTAAATATCGTATGTGGGCCATACCTACAACCATTTCAAGGGTTCCCCGTTGAAAGTAATTTATATTTAAGTGCATTATAGCCGCATGAGACAGAAAAGTTAAATACCACACTAAAAATATATTCCTGGGTTCTTCGTGCTACCTAGACAAAGCGTACACGAATTATACTGTTTATGTATTTCCCGGTTACATGTCTTCCTTCTATCTAGCCAGCATGCAATTGTTTTCCCTGCGTCTTGAAAGCCGGTCAATTGCAGGTTCCAGCCGGTCACTAAGTGTTACGGTAGTGACATTTCAAGAAGCAGAGAGCATCAACAGTGTCGTCACCAAGACGCGACCGCACCTTTGTAACAATATTTCCAACGGTTGAAAACACACGCTCAGACTCAACACTCGTGGGCACAATTCCCTTGAGCCAGCTGTAGGCCACCGCCACCATGCCCGTCTTTCCTGAAACTGATAAGTTTTCTAATTCTTTTCTGATAGCCTTGGCCATAAGGAAAGAATCAGAGAACTTGATTCCGGATGCACATGACTGCCCTGTGGCATCTGGAACTCTGACCTGATCTAGAGCATGTTGTAGCATCGACTGAAGTGACTGCGTTGGTGCAGGATCATCAACGTCCATTACTTCTGTCTCTACACCTACTTCAGCTGTATCCATCCTTTCTCCCATCCTTTCCATCATGCGCAATACTAAGTCTTGCGTGTCCCTGCGGGAGGCACTGGGGAAAATGTAATTCCACTCACTATCTGCTGACAGGTTGTTGTGGAGTAGCTGCAGAACTTTCGCCGTTTTTGACCATCGCTGCCTGATTCGCTGACTCAGGGCATCACTCAGTTTGTTTGCAACCACACCACGTTCCTTATCAAGCGCACCTAACATAAATTTTAAAGCAGCTTGAGCCTCCAAGATGCCACTCTCTCTGCGGCATAGGGCTTCTGCTCCCAGTTTCATGATCTGAAGGCAGCGAATGGTCTCCGGCACAATGGCGTATTCATAATCATCAATCATTTTCATATGCTTGTCTCCTATGTCGATGAGAGCCTTGTGGACAGCTATTTTGAGGGTATCAAACTGATCTAGCATATCGTACAGACTATTCCACCGGGTTTTGCAGTCTAACACTAGCATCAGTTCCTTTCCATGCTCCTCTTTTACGTATTTCTGGAGTACCTCGTTCCGAACAGGGGACTTTCTAAACCAGCGGACAATTTTTATAATTCTCTGAACGGCCTGAGAAAGCGAGCCATGTAGCTCGCGGTGACCGGTGGCGGTATCCTCGTCTGCATCGTTGCCGTCATCATCGCCATCGCAGTCGGACTCGTCTGACGAGCTCATCTGCAAGACGACGTAGGTTACGGAAACTTCGTGATGTTCGCAACAAACAATGACGCCGCAATTAATACTGAATATTGCACTAATTTTTACGCATTTTTACATCATATTTGCATCAGAAAACAGATGAAACAAAAAGACGAATAGCGGTATCTTAATGTCTAGGATTTTCCCACACATAAACCCAGCTCACCTGATCAGGTGCACCACCACGGTCGTCGTCTGCCTGTCCGGGGGTCTCTTCTCCGGCGTCACTCGAGTATAGGGCGTCGATAACGGCGAGGTACACGCCGTGTGCGAGGTAGAGCTGGTGTTCGCACGGCAGCGCCTTCCCGAATTTCACCATCACGGACGCTCCGTCCGTTGTGACGCAGGTGGCGTGCTTGCTGAGCTCGAGGCCAAATTCGACCAGCTTGCCCTTCAGAAGATCCAGGCACTTCTCTGCTGGCATTGAGCCATGACAACGAGCGACACCGAGACCCCACATCTGGCCGTCGCAGTGGACGGTCACACTCATGTAGCGACGGTTCCTCAGGGAAGTATATTCGTCGATTGTAAGCGAGAACCTTTTGTCCTTAGATACTTCTTCGGACAGCTTCGCCTTCACGTTATACTTCAGGCGAGCGCAATGTCTGAGGACCCGCCGGCGGATCGTATTGTGATGTGTTGGAAGGTTCTTATATCCTTTGGCAGCCATTAATCCGCGTAGGTCTGGCGAGGTACAAAAAACTGTAAATGGAAGCCTATCTCTTGCGCACATTCTGGCAAGAACGGCATCCAGGTCGTCGTCCGTTTTCGATAAGTAATAGCTATCCAAGGTCCTCATTCCTTTTGGAGTGGGCGCCGTATGCCTGGGGCTCTCACCTTGACCCGACTCGACTTGACCTTCAGACATGTCCTTGGATTGGGATGGTCCAGCAACACCCATTCCACCATGTTTACTCTTGAGGTGAACATGAAGTCCTTTCGTGGAACCTCCGGATATTTTCAATACTTTTTTATAGATACGACACTTCGCTGTGTTTCCAGTCTCACCTCTCAGAAAGTGTTCCCACACTACGCTTCCTTTGAATTCCACAAAATCCGGCTCTTTATATCAGCCCTTAAGCTTAGCTTCGTCGGCTTCGTTGAAAATGCTCAGACTAGATAAAATTCGGAGATTGGAGGATACCACCACCATCAACAACAACAACACGGTGCCCTGCCAGCGCTACTCCGCCTCAAAGCACTGGGAGTCAGTCACTGAGGCGCAGGACAGGGCACAGCCCGCGACGGCCGCTGACCCACATCGGGTGTAGCATGTCCTCGAGTAATATGACCTGCCGTGGAGAGGCGGCCCGGGAGCCACGCGGGGTCTCGGAGCCTGACACCGTGTGAAACGCTGTCGAATACGATCGCTGAATTGCAGGACGCAGCTGGCTAATATGAGAAGAACATAGTACAGTTCAGAAATTTGGACACAAAACCACTCAAATTCGTCAAATTTTACGTATCCATCTATCATGTTATCAATCCATAATGGTTTTCCACATTGACGTTTTTAACAATAGTTTTGTATGAAGAAAAAAACTCATCGGGATCCCGAAATCCCGAGAGCCTCCAATCCCGGGATTCGGGATTGACGTAATCTCGGGATCCCGATCCCGGGATTATCATCCCTAGACTGGACCAACAGTGATAGGAAAGCACATTGGTCCTGTGAGTTATAAGAGATGAAGCTGAGCTGATCATCACAACTCCCTGTCTTGTGGTGCCATCCATTGTCCACTTCTTTGTTTCTGTGTGTTGATGTGACCAAAAGTGGCAATGTGTATTACTTATGCATATTATATAGGTAAGTCAACTGACTGGGTACATATGATTTTCCTTTCGTTGCTGGTAAATAGATTCCATGCATAACAAATGTTATGTCCATGAAAACATACTGGAAAATGTACTGAGGAAATCTGTTTGCACTCTGACTCCAAACCTGGAAAGTAAGTTTCCCAATCTGGTTGAAAGTTTGGAATGCTGCCATGCCACATGCTGGTGGCAAGTAGACATCTTTTATTTGTGCATAGCCTCATGGGCAGTAGCAATGCCATTATAAAAGCACTATGTAAGAGTGAGGTAGCTTGGTTGGGTATTATTGCACAAAATCATGCTCAAATTAGGCATGAATATGAACTTGTATATATGGATTTATTGGTGGCTAGTAATGCTGACATCAAACACACATTTAGGTCACAGCTGGAACAAATTGTACTGGAAAGAGCTGATCAGGCTTATGTGCATGACCCAGGGTAGAACAGAGCAGGTGCGGCACAGTAGTTGCTGTCTCAGTTTGGTTGTGTTGCTGGTGTGTATGCATGAAGGCATTGTGTTGTATGGTAGCCCAGATATGTACTGAGAAAGGTGCAAAATAAAGGTCATTATTATCATTATCATTATTACTAGCCCATACACAAAGAATAGGTAGAGCTGTGTGATCAGGCCTTAATATTTGGATTGTAAACAGGTCCATCATTTATGAATACCACCATATTTTTGTTATTTATGCACTGAACATAATGTGGGAGATATTCAAAGGCCTCAAATAAGGTGCCCAGTAAACAGAACATGTTAAGATACCTACCTGTTCCCTAATCAATGTAAGCAGGTAGGCGGGCATCTATATCTTTTTGGCCTTGCGAAATACCAGCCAGGTCTGTGATACATTTACACTCCAGTTTGATCCAGGTCACAACCTACCTACCTACTTACTTGAATTTAGGAACTAAGCCCTACCTATTTAAGCTCGTTGATCTTTGCCACAAATACATAGATAAATACCTTCCCACCGTACTCACTTGTCTGTGGCAGAACCTCGTGCAAGGGCTGAGCACCAACCCTGCAAGAACCTGATCATGATGCAACTGCAGGAACGCTTCCACGTGTCCGATTGCCAACGGCTTTTCCTTTTGCAGAAAGTCAACAGGAATTGTGGTGATCTCTTAGCTCACAACAAATGGCAACAATTTTGAGGCCCTTTGTTATCATATATGTGCTACCGTCTGCCTGCACGCATGTAAGCTCTGGTGCCGCTGAGCGTTTACGGTGTCATCTAGCGGTCCAATGCAAAACTATTTTTGGAACTTATGAAACGGGGTACTTATGACTTTGGGCACTTGTGACATGGATGATGTACGCCTGGATTGAAAACCAGAAACCAGAAAATGAACTCCGCGTCGGTGCCTTTCATCTGAGCGTATCAGCTGCACCAACCTGCCACCTAGCGGCGGGTAAGTAAAAACACGGAATCGCGGCCGGTTTTAGGCCGTGCGCCTATGGGAGTTCCGCAGACGCATCTCGTATTAGCATTTTTGCCAATTGATTCAGCCACCCCAGGAGGATTGCATCTGTCTTCCATGATACAGAATTGATCACGGAACCTTACCGTTCTTTCCTTATTGATTTATTACGTTCCGTTCTGAAGTTGTCGTGATGCGAGGTGAAGGCGTCTGTGGGAGGGAGCCCATTTCGCCGTAAGTGTCGGCAGTGGCACACCTGTTGACATCTTAAAACGATCGAATATGACAAAGTACATGAAGGCAATGGGCAAACCAAAATGAATAGAGGGGTCACATTACATACGCTCCCATGCATGGGCGTAGGAACGTTTTGAAAAGTGGCGGGGCCAGCCTCATGTGGCAAAAACGCATGTTCGCGGAAAAGTGGTGGGGCCAAGAAAACTTTGGCCCCATATTATCAAAAATCCAGACCCTCTTGATAAAATTTCACAACGGATTTGAGCTCCTTGTGCTTTGGTCTTCCTCTCCAGATATAAAACTTCCAAATATTAATTTATTTGGCAAATTTAGGAATTATTTAGAATCAAAAGTGGTGGGGCCATGACCCCAGTGGCCCCACCGGTTCCTGCGCCTATGCAAAAACGGATACATTTGCATAGGTATAATTATTAGGAACATGCACCTTATCCTTAGGAGCCCTGCAGGTAAATAGAATGTAAGTAAATAGTCGACTATCTAGAATATACGAAGGAAGCGAGGGAATGCTATGCTATGTACCGTTTTATTTGCCGAGGATTAACCAAAATATAACCGATGTCCGGAGTCCCAAAATCAATATCTCCAACGTTCAATACCCCATGTAGGGAGTCCACCGAGGAAGTGTGGTCGGCGACCACCTTATTTTTTACCCCTGTACCTCCACCTCAATAACTCCGTCTCTGGCTTTAACCACAGAATCAAATGGAGCAGTACCATTACACATTTATTACTTCATCCCAATTTCCTTTCAAAATTACAGGCATGTGCTTTTTTAGTTGTCAATCATGCCATTTTCATTAAGATTGATATTTCCATCGCAACTAAAGAGTATCTATCCCTGGCGATTCGAGGCCCCAAACACGAAGATTGAGTGCCGGGGCACCAGGGATTTTACGAATAAACGAGCCACGACCACGGAAACAAGCAGTACAGGACTTAGGCTCCATCCTAGCACAACATACACTCAGTACCTGGTTTAGCAAGCATTGCTTAGCATTTCGGAATAGTCGCAGGGTATATCTCGCAGACAGAGTGCCACAGTGATGTCCAACCTGGATTACACGCCGAAGAACGAGCGACGCCGATCATTTGCTGCGAAGAACTCCGAGGCAATGGCATCGACATTCGACATCCAGCTCGTCGACGCGCTGACGGTGTACAGTGCACACCATCGCAGCGTTAAGTCGGGCCTGACCCATGGTAGAGCGGAGATACGACTTGATGCGTCGGAGACAGGAGAAAGAGCGCTCTGCCGTGGCCGTTGTTACTGGTACAGTAAGGTACAGCCTTACCAGCGTCAGCACTTCGCTCATCATGTTACTGAACACTGTACCACCCGACTGCTTTGCCCCCACGAGAGCCTGGATCACTTGGTGCACGCTCTTTCCTCCGTCTCCAACCACATCAGGTAGCATTTGCAGCTGCACTTCCAATCGTGCAAGGTCCAGATCGCCGCCATACAGATCCTTTACGGCGACGGGGACGGTGAAGTGCCTTCCCGCACTCGCATCCTCCAACAGTCGCTCCACCTCGCGCACTTTCTGGAATGTCGGTTGCAGGAACCTTTCCTTGAGCTGAGTGGTCAGTGTGTCCAATATCTCGAAGAATTGGCGTCGATGTAGGTCTTTCACGGTGGAGTCGTGGTACTGTCCACCGCCGTCCAGTCGCATGGGAACTTTCCGCTTTCGAGGCAGTTTGGGACCATCCACACCTGCTGCCGCTGCCAACCTTTCAGCTCTCTCGAACATCCTGTCGAAAGACTCAGTTGAGCGCATCCCCTCATAGCGCTCGCACACACGTTTCACCGCCTCCTGTGTGTTTCCCACTGTCGCTGTCGCTGACTGGAGGCCACGCGACAGGTCCTCTGCTAGAGAGAATACCTCGATCGCAATGAGCAGCCCGATAAACGTATCGAACTGCTCCATGAGCGCCAGCATTCCTCCTGCTTTTCGACCATGATCGTCACTTGCCTCAGCACTGACTTCCTCCAGGGTGCTCATCACGTGCTCGTAGTTATCCACTACGCTTCGCAGCGACGCAGTACGGCAGGTCCATCGCGTGGGGCACAACGGCCGCAGAGTGCCGCCAGCTGACTCTGCGGACAGCGTCACGCGTCGGAGTGCTGCGGCCGTCTTCGGCGAGTTTCTGACAAAGGATGTCAGCTCGTTGGTAATATCCAGGGCATTTCGAATCATCTTGTTTTTCCTGGCTGCCTCCTGCAACGCCAGATTTGTACAGTGTGCCAGACAATGGACATGCAGGGCTGATGGACACTCTTCGCTGATCCTCACCGCCACTCCTTTCACTCGCCCCTGCATATTTGCAGCCCCATCGTAGGCTTGTCCGCGACAGCGACTCAGCGGCAGCTCCATACGCACCAGTGCGTCCTTAAGCGTGTCCGCAAGTACTTCACCGGTGGTTACCTCGGTGTGAATCAGTTCCACGGGATCCTCGTTGATCTGCAGATTGGCGTCCACCCAACGTATGGAGAGGCTGACCTGCTGTTTGAGTGACAAGTCGGTGGCCTCGTCTGCTAGAATAGCAAAGAACTTTGCCTCTCGGATGTCTTTCAGCATGTTGCGCAGAAGTGTCGTGCCGATCGAACGAATCAGCTCGTTCTGGATCACGGGAGACAGGTAGTGATTCCAGTTGTTGAGCTCTGGCACGTCCTTCTTTCTGATGAGGAGGAGTTGGCTGAGGTTCCCGTCCATTTCGTGTTTCCCCCTTATGGGAATGTTTTGTCGCAACAAGTATACCAGAGTCTCGATGACCTTTCTCAGGCATTTTCTGCGCCGGGACTGCTCCTCCTCGCTGGTCTGCTGAGACAGAAGCGCAGAGATGGTCTGCTGTTTCTCTTTCAGTTCTTTCGTGCATGCCTCATGGTGACACATTGAGTTTTCATGCGTTTTGAAACTCTCTTGCGCCTTCTTCCAATTGTTGAAGCCATCTTCCACATACGCAACCTCTTTGTTTTTGCTCATCGTTAGCTTTCCGAGCTTGTGCTGCCTCCGGCATACATGACAGAAAACCTTTCCAGACTCTAAGCAGAGGCTTAGCCACGCATAATTATTGTACCATTCGGGACAAAATGATCGCGTTCGTCCGCCCTGATCACGCGCAGTCTTTGAGAGCGTGGCAGTGTCGGTCGGTTGGTGGGGATGGACCGTGGAACAGCAAGGCGATGAGCATGGTGGAACTGAAAACAGGAAATACGACTAATTACCAATTATTTATCTCGTTATTTTCACACAAAAATTGCGAGTCTTGGTATTCCAGCAGCTGTGATCATTGACTGTGTGATGGTAACAACAGCAATTATATTTTTATGCACAACATGTTTTTCACTGGGTTGTTCTGTCGATTGTTTTGCCTGCAATTCATTTATATTGTTTGAAACAGCTGTCTTATTGCACCACTTTGCAGGTGTGAATTACCTTCATTTATAAAAAGGTGCCACAAGTAATGCTTCTCATGTTCATGGAGATATTGACCCAGGGGCGCAGCCAGGACTGTCCTAAGGGGGGGAGCAAGGTAATGCTAAAGGGAGGGGTAGACTGTTGCTGATGGGCAGTTCCAATGGTAAAAAAAAGAGAAAAACATCGGTCGTAACGGGGGGGGGGCAATTGCCCCCTCCCCCTGGCTGCGCCCCTGTATTGACCTCAAGTCCTCAACACAACCAAAAATCAGTTAGCTATACCACCTGTGCAGATACACTACTTCCATTATAAGGCCATTGCTTCTTTGCTTCACTGATTAGATTAGATTAGAGGCTGATTAGATAACTTTAAGCAGAATAGGTTATGAACTTAATGCCATTTCTAGGATCCTACACAAGTCAATCAGCTGCAAACCCCATTATTTCATTTATGTACGTTTAAACCCCTAAGGAACGATAAATGTACACTACTACAGACCTCTCTTAATCACAATGTGTGACATTTGTGTTGGTACTTGGTACGAATAACATATAAGTGGGGTATGTGCAGTAAAATAAGTAATATCGGATTTGACCAAATTAATTAACTGCCTCACTTTGGATGATATAGCACATTAGACATTTACATTCGGTGTAATGGAATTCAGAAACACATTAAGCCTATTACTGCTGGCGGGGGCCTTTAAGGACTCCCTCAGGTTTTTTGCTAGTTTCTCCGGAACGGCTGGCGATAAAGACCTGAAACCTTCTGACTTTCTTTATTGGTCCTTTTGACAGGTTGTGTCAAAATTGTAACCGCGGGTCACGGCAGGTCAGGTCACCAGATCAGGCCAACTGAGGTCACCTCATTTAAACTTTGGAGCCCCATCGCACCCGCACTTTTACACCGGTCAATTAAAAAATTACCACACTTCATGGCCCTACAGAGATGTATAACATATAGTTCGGTTTTTTCTCTAGCGTTGACCTGACGTCAGGTGACGAGGTGACCTCTCCAATTGGAATAACATGGGACAAATAAAAATGACACTGCCAAAGCCACAAATATGATCAAAACGGCTCACAACTTTCAGAATCATGTTCACTCCCACCTTTTCACAGATTCCCGGGGTGAAATTTGACGGTTTCCCTTTCTGAGGTCATCCGAGGTCACCAGGGCTCAAAAACCGTTTTTGGACCACTGCTCTCCGCCACATTGAGCTAGAGCGTCAAACTCAACCCCATTGTGTTTGTTTTATCACCAGCTTTCATATGATATGCAGCTTGACCCCTTTCGGTGACATTAGGTCATCGTAGGTCACGTGACCTAAGCTCAACAGTCAAAATTGACCGGGCTAGGGTAGACTATATATCATTCGAACCTTCTTAACAAGGCGAACACGATGACGTTGAGTTTAAGTCTCTATCTGAATTAGGTGAAAAGTTATTGGCGAAAAACTTTGCGTAACCTCTATATGGTCGATGACCTCTGGAGGTCAAACCACTGACCTGAGGTACAAAATTACCGAAATACTTTCTAGAGTTCACGGTACGAGCTATCCACCGCCATTTTGGGATTTGCGCTAGGAAGCATAGATCGCCAGATCTTAGGGGGGGGGCCGAATAGGCCCCCCGCCAGAAACTGAACCTCGTAAGGCCCGCCAGTAATAGGGTTAAGTCACCAAAACAGAAATTAAAAGTAGGTATGCATATCAAACCGGCAAGGAGTTGTTCACATTACCTGCAGTTGCCGGCGATATCCCACTGTTTGCCGATTTGCCGAAGACAAGCTCTATCTTTCCCTCAGCATCAGTATGCAGGTCAGAGGGGCTGCTTGAAGAAGCGGATGCTGGCGCAGAAGGAGACGTGGGTTCTGGCAGAGGATGCGTTGGCGTAGGCAAACACGCAGGAGCAAACGGTGCAGGTGTAGGCGCAGGAGCGGATGGATTATCCAGGGTGGACTGTGAAGAGCAGCATGTGATAAATATCCATCAATGAAGGGACTTCTATGAAGCAACTGCAGTTGACAATATTATGATAATTCAATTAAAATTAGGACATCACCACTGAGTGAATCCGTACCGAGTGTTGCCGATGACGATTCGTAATACGGATCGAAAGCGCTCCAACCAACACGTTCACATAGTGGTGATGTCCTAATTTTAATTCAATCTACGATGCCACTAATTATGAATTTGGAGAAATTATGCTAATTATTATTATTGCTATTATTATTAGTATTATTCGAAGTGACGAAACAGATAACAGGTATATCGGTATACACATACATCGCTACAGGTATATACGGGCATATCGTTCAGCATAGCAACAGTGAAGAGTGAATGTTGGCATGGCATAAAGTGCCTAATGGAAAAACGTAGTTTTTCATTTAGCTGCATAGGTAAGTAGCGCGATCAACTGTTTGTTGATGCATAATTACATCCACCCTTACTTACCTTTTTCGCGAAGAAACTTCGTATGTCCATCTTCAGAGCCTCTAGCACAACCAGAGGTACAGGATGGTGAAGCAGTTGGTCATGGAATAGTTTTTTTTTGTAAAACACGATTTCTGGAAATGAAGAGGAACCCTTAGGATATCTGCCAGCATCCGCCACCTTATGTTATTATCACATTTATACAACACAAATAAAAATGGCATTGGGTGGGGTAGACAGTTGCTCAGTGGTGAGTAAAACTGTATGTATAAAACAAATATCTGAAGCTAGATTAGTCAAATTGCTTGATGCTCCCTCATGTGTTAGGAAAGTGGTGACTGGTGCAGTGGCGACGCCACGGATTTTGCCCAAGAGGGGCACATTGCCCGGACGAGTGTCGTCAACCGGGGGAGGGCGCAGTAGGAGAAAAAGCCAAACTAGTGACTGGGGCCGCACATATATCGTTATGTGCGGTTTTTTGTTTGTTATTATCGCCTTCCAGTTAGGCCGTGTGAGTGTAAAACACCTTCTGGTAGCCGAAATTTTGCCTTCCGGTAGCCGGAAATTACCCTTCCGGCTAGAGTTTTTTTTCGCTTTTTTTCATACCATGTGGGAGGGTGATGGTAGATGCGATTTCCAGCTAAGTATTACGTAGCTGATGGGATTTCAGGTTTCAAGAGAGATGACATGACCTCCCCGGTTAAAGTTGATGTGTGTGTGTGTTTTTTAATGAAACGACTGAAATTCGGTGAAAAGCAACGTGAACTTGCCTCAAATATGGAACCCCCATTACACACAAAAGTTGTGGAATGTAGGTGTTGTGAAAGGAATCATCACCCAAATGAGTACAAAATGCATATCAGCACCAGGACATAACAACTTTGTCACCCATTTGTCAGAGGTGGCCCCTCATGTCCTAGGAAGTTCATCCTCTCATGGCATTGGAAGAAGGATGTTAGCTAGATACACCTATTGGTAAACTCATCATTTATCAAGTTTAGAACAGGGTCCATATTCATCCATAGATTGTTGATAAAGCAGAACTTTTGTACTTCACCAACAAAAGATGTCTGGTGGTCTAGCATGTGCCATTCTATAGACCAAAGTTAAAAGTGGAAAGTAGGCAGTGGCACATTGGTGCACATGTCTGAGGAATATCTAAGGTCCCAATTCACATTTCCTGGATCTGCAACTAGACGTATTTATTGCTAAGATCACAATAGTACAAATATGAACAATCCTCATTCACACAGACCATGGCATAGGCGTAGGAACAGGGGGGGGCAGGGGGCCATGTCCCCCACTTTTCAGTCGAAACAATTCCTTAATTTTGCCAAATATTTTGCTACATAGAAGTTTTATATCTGAGGAGAAAGACCAAATCATAAGGAGCCCAAATCCGTTGATAAATTTTATCAGGATGGTGTGGATTTTTTTTTTTATATAATACAGGACCAAAGTTTTCTTCGCCCTCCCCCCACTTTTCGGCACATTGCTACGCCCATGGTCACCAAGGGAGTAAGTGGCAGATGGGTCGTGACCCCACCACTCGTCCCAATCATGACAATAACCATGTCTTCTCCCGGCCTGAAACGCGAGGCAAGGTAAAAGATACTCTTTCACAGTGCTGGGCATCGCGGAATTATACTTCGCGATTCCGCGATCGCAGACTACCAAAAATCGATCGCAGAAATTGATTAAAATTGAATAAATTCCGCGATCGCGATCACGGATTTTTTCCTCCTTAAATTCCGCGATTTTTAGTCCGCGATCCAAAATGTAAAGCTAGAAAAGACAAAAATTGTCCCGCGCTACCGCTTTACCGCTTATTGACTTCATTTCTTTGAAGAAATGCGCGAATAAGCGGTAAAACGTCGCTGGGGTGCTTTTGGGTGCTGAAAAACTTCGCTAGCGATTACCGATGGCTGAATTAATGATCGCGGAATTTTAATTGAAAATTAAATCAATATTCCGCGATCGCGGAACGCCAAATTTTCGATAGCGGAATACCAATAGCGGACCACCTATTTTCGATCGCGTGCCCAGCACTGATCTTTCATGACAAATGGCAAATATGGTATCAAGGGTCATCGTTAGAATTAGCATTCATATTATCTTATCATTGACAACTTCAAATATCCATGCATACATTAATTACCAGTTGTTTCCCACTGGCGGATCCAGGACGGATATTTTTATCGGTTTTGGGGAGGGGGGGCATTTCCGGAAAAATCGCGAAAAACATGGTTTTTACGAAATATCGGCCATTTTGGTTTTGGGGGGCATTTGCCCCTAATGCCCCCCTGGATCCGCCAGTGTTGCTTCCACTATTGAGTCAAGAAACCTGCATCCAGCATCAGTTTGGGGCGGGCGGCTTGGGCCAAGGTGCCTTCATACACATCTATAAATCGGGTTTGGGCTAGTTGTCAGAAATGTCTCCTGTGCGCCAAATCAAGCTAGCAATAGACGTAAGTGACTAAACTGCTAGTCTGTAACAGGGCTGCGGAGTCGATGGGTTTCTGGGTGACTCCGACTCCGACCCCCCGGAGTCGACTCCGACTCCGACCCATCGGAGTCGACTCCGACCCATCGGAGTCGACTCCGACTCCGACCCCTCGGAGTCGACTCCGACTCCGACCCCCCGGAGTCGACTCCGACTCCGACCCCCCGGAGTCGACTCCGACTCCGGGATCGACTCCGACTTGGCCAGTAAAAGCCAGTATCACAAACTCATAAATATAACAGACCGAACTTAATTTTCTGCATCAATAATTGAATGCAATGCCGGCGACGGCTAAATGCTCTGTCGGCTTTTTCTCGCGCAGGAAGACGCGGGAAAACGTGCTTATAGCAACGGTTGATCCTCCGTTTCTGGAGATGTTGCTAGTACGCTCGAATTGACATAGGTTTGCACCGGAAAACGGCGAACATTGGTTAGCAAGCTAATGTCACCAGCCCGTGTCAGGCGGAGTCGGAGTCGGCATAATTTTGTCGACTCCGACTCCGCAGCCCCGGTCTGTAAATAAAAGGCACGCCATGTGTACCAGTCATCTATATGATTGTTTTAATGGTTTCTCTCATGGTTCTAATAATTACTTTATATCACGTTGTTTTCTTATTTATCTTTGGTAGTTATTGCTCAAAAAGTGGTGGGGCCAGTTAACATTGCTGGCCCCACCAGGTCAAAAAGTGGTGGGGCCATGGCCCCAGCGGCCCCATCGGGTCCTACGCCTATGCTCCCATGCTAAAAGTTAAAATTATTGCTGGTGGTAGAATCAAACATTGAAGGGGCAGTTTCACCACTAAAGATAAGGCCTTCAATAGGCGGTTCCGTTTTTACCACCACCCTCCTTGCTCTCTAGATATGTGGCCGATATTTTCAGGTGGAATGGTTCACACGACTGAATGGAGATTGCACTTTAGCGTGCTCACCAATCCGCAGAGGATTGAACGGAAGACCCATGGAGGGTGCAAACCCCTCCCCTACACCATATCACTGACTGATTCATGCTTTTTCCAAGGAGGCGTCATTTCTCCACAGTGGCGGCTCTTGGTCCAGAACATTTGGAAGGGGTGCACTCCGGTCTACCAGAGGTGCAACATTTGTTTTTGTGAGAGGAGTGACTCTCGCCGAAAAAATTGCAGCGTGTGTTCGGATTCTCAGAGGACTGCCGTTCCCAGGCCGAGGAGCGCATTCCGCTGAATATTTCGAGGGAGGGGGTACACTGGAACCTCCAAGAGAGCCCTCCTTCGGATCATAAGGGGCGCGATTTTCTCTCCCCCCCCCCCCCCAATTAGATCAACCCTTGCATCATGCCCTAGCTGGCAACGACACTACCTCTCGCCGATTCGCCACCACTTGCCGGTTGTTCGACTCATGGGTGTTGTATATACCTTTGAGGGGGACTGCGACCTCAATGTTTGCTTGGCCAACCCCGCAATTATTTCAGCTTCTAACATGGGAGCCAATGGAATGTGGCCCCAATTCATTTTAGCCTGTCCATTGTCTTCATGTACTTTTCCACGTACAATCATTTCAATTTAAAGATGAAGATAGAGAGATAAGAGATAATGATTGAAGATAAAGATCTTCAAGATACCAACATCGGTGTGCCGACCCTTTGGACGAGGTGGGCTCCTTCTCAAATATGCTTCACTTCGCATCAACACAACTTCTGAGCGGAGCGTAATAAATCAATAAGGAAAGAACGGTAAGGTTCCTTGATCAATTCTGTATCATCAACGGGTGATGTAATCCTCCTGGGATGGCTGCATCAATTGGAAAAAAATCAAATACGAAATGCGTACCCAAAATTCCCATAGGCGCACGGCCTAAAACCGGCCGCGATTCCGTGTTTTTACTTACCCGCCACTAGGTGGGCCGATACGCAAACAGCTGTTGGTTTCCAATCCAGGCGTACATGATCCATGCTTGTGAATCCACCCTGTCTGGAGTATTTTGGAAGTTATCTGGCAACTTTTGGAACTTATGAAACCAAATCTGGTATATTTTGGAACTTATAACTCTTGGTACTTGTGACACTTGGTACTTATGAAGGCGCCCCTCTTAATCCTGCTGACAAACATTGTATTGGAAAAAAATCCAAGAATTGAGGAACTATTCTAATACACAAATTTACAAAAGTTTTGTCTTACAGTAACATGAGTGGTCTGGGAAAATGCAGTTTAACAGGTAGGTGCATGCAATGATGCGCTGGGATGTATTTTGTGAAGCATGTCCATGCTGGGCGCTAAATGACCAACCATGGTCGATGCGCCCTAAAACCACAATCACACACAAACATGACCATGCGTCTTTGGGCAATAGATCTATCTGTTGTGTTCCAAAATGATTTTGTGTTCAGTGGAAATGTAAACCTATTCTGTGGAATGTAGTTGAAAACTGAGGCATTTAAGCACATGAAAACAAAAATAAAGAGCTCTTAGGTATTCTTTGCTACTTTTGCTTCAGATGCTCCCACCAGGTTTTGATCATTCATCCTGACAAAAATTAAGAGTGTATGTAATTATTTAACTCCATAACTCGTTGGTCCTACTTATTCACAAGGAATAAATACTTGCAAGTCACAATTTTTATATGCAATACTTATGCATATGGTATGCATAAGTATTGTACATATGCTTTTCCCTTCAGGTAATTTTGTAATTGTTGTTTTTTCCTCACCGTAATATTTGGAAAGGTAGTTAGCATGATGCAACCAGTCACCTCCTCTGCAATTTTGTATTTCTTAGTTGGCAGAAAAAGTAACACCATAAAATGGAGCTTTGGGTTTGGACAAATAGCATACCAAATAATGTTAATTAAAAGGAAAGATGCAACATGGTCTAGACTAACCTAGAATAACTTCTAATGTAAGATAAAATTCAGGAAGATGGAGAAAAAATAGAACAATTTTTCTTCTGAAACATAAAATTAAAGACCTACCCTGGCCTAACAACATCAGTTGCTTTTGAAGAACAAAAGGAACTTCAGGAACAAAGAGGAATTTTTGCAACTAAAAATTGGCTAAACCTAACCTAGCATAAAATATTCCAAGACTGTCTTGGAATATTTCCAAGACTGTCTTGGAATATTTTATGTCGGAGAAACCAAGCGTAGCATCAGGGATAGGTACAATGAGCACTTGGGAGATGCCAGACTTCGGAGACAATACACACCTTTAGGCGAACACATGACCGACAAACATTCTAACATGGAACACAGCGACACTAACACAAACTTCAAAGTAGAAATTCTAGCAACAGCCAGGGACAACGCTGATCTGAAGGTCCTCGAATCTCTACACATACGTAATCTACGACCGCAACTAAACACGCAAACGACGTCTTGGTATATCACATAAAATTACATAAACATCAAGTATATTTTATGTATTACGCATTACATACGATATATGTCTATATATGTGCGTGAATGTATGTGTCGATATGTATATGGACCATGGGTTCGGGCTTCCTCAGAGGATTCTATCTTGACCTAGTTGATTTCTGGTTTGGAGTTACTTGTAGTGTATGCATCAATGAGGATGCTTTTCTGTGATTCACGTGTATTTTTGCACGCTTTTTTCCCGCGTTTTTTCAATTGTTAACTCTGCCATTTTTTATATCACTCCTGACGATGGCCCCTGGCCGAAACGTTGAGTAATATAGCGTAATCCATAACGCTACTTTTGATGTAAACTCAGCGCCTCCTGGTATATTGAGGGTCGTAAATTTCGTCTCACGCTACATCCATTTCATACTATCTTAGTTTCCTTCTCCTGAACCATGAATTCAATCCAGCCTAGAACGTTTCTATTAATCCCGTGCTGCTGATGAATGAATTGTGAAACTTCGTGTGGAAACTCGCATGGATATGTGGTTGAAAATACGATAAAAACCATGTTGAGAACAAATTTAACCTCTGAAAACAGCATTAATACCGGAAACTGGGATTTATTGACCGATTTCAAGGGTTGACTCACTGAATGCCGATTGCCTATATGTTTTGTGACGTCATGGCTGAGTTCTGACTGTGACTGTCGGGAATAGCCGGATGTGGCGATTGATTTAATAAGCACGAAACGCGGATGCTTCGGAGTATTTATGACATTATATTGAGAGTGACTATTGTCAGACGGTTGCCTGAGCAATTGTTCTGTCGGCTGGTATATTGGACTGATAGCTATGCATAGGTATCAGTCCATTAGGCCATCTATGGTTGATTCCTGACTTAGAACCAGCCATACTAACAAGGGACTGCCAACTGGAGGTTAAGGTCTCGGGATCTGCATATCAATATCGCTGGCAGAAAAATCAGGACAGAACGTCTTAACACGGCCACCCTGAAGTGAAACCACGCCAGGAACGAGGACGGAAATGGCATTTGGTACCAGAATGCCATAATATATCCATGTGAAATGCATTTCAACTCTGCCTCATCCTGTGCGATTATCCCGTGTGCATATATATATATATATATATATATGACGGGCACCCTGGGAACGTACTGGACCTGCACACGTTCCACGAATAGATTCCTGCGCAGTGCGTATTTCTCGATCACTGGTAACACTAGTTCCCTTCATATGAAGGAAACCCAAAAGGATCATCATGTTCCTTACCATGGCGGCTAAGAACATGCTATGACAGCCATCGTTTTACACAGCACCAGCTTCTCATTAATTCCCGTTTTCGATTTTTGGATCACTCGGGGACCTAAAGGATTACTGTCTATATTTTGCAAAAATATAAAAGTTTTATGTATTGTCATTTTCTGTGTAGCAGCAGTTGCAGATATTCGATGAATATGTTCACCATGTTGTTTCTCAATATCTTTGTAACTAATTGCTCATGCTATGTTCTATTATGATAGGCTGAAGTTTCCCGTTCCCAAGGAACGCCGTTCTCAGGAAAACGCCATTAGTGTTCCTATCTGGACCAAAGGACATGGAATAAATTTTCACCTGGGACACGGCTGTGACAAAATATGGAGAGAAAAAAATATGGTCGAATATCCGCCTATGGGATGTAGAGAAGGTACCAAATGCACCCCTAATATTCATAAGCTTTCATATGATGAGCCAATGTTCCTCCAAAGTTGCAATGTTAAAGTACGCTCCCGCTAGATCCTCCACTCGATCCAAATGGTCCTGAGGTAATGACCGCAACTTCAGATTTAAACACTCAGCCTAATAACCGACGCCCATCAATAAACACCTACATAACCCGCATGCCAGGATACAGCGCTTAACTTCGAAGATTTATAATTTTAAGCATTGTGTTACATAGGGAGAGTAAGCAGTCACAGCAAATAATTCACCAAAGGGTGAGACGCCCGTCTAGTTTGTCCAGTGGAGAGGCCTAGTGCCCGATACGTTCCCCCGCCCTGGTAGTATATATATATATATATATATATATATATATATATATATATATATATATATATATATATATATATATATATATATATATATATATATATATATGTATATGGCATTCCTTTTTCCTCCACAGATTCGCCCCGTACGTCATAGTGGGGATGCGAGATAATTTCAGACAGGACGGCCCCGTCGGATATTCCACGGACTTGCCCGAGGGGAGAGTGTTGCGGCAGTTGCCTGGTCCGCTGCCAGGCAGATGATGAACCCATGCGTAGTAGCATGTCCCACTTTTCCCAACCTCCCCCAGTTCTATGGTGAAATTTTCCCAGGTTATTCAGTTTTTTGCCAAAGTGCTACAGGGTTGATGTAGGTATAATAAGTGGCTATTTCACACCCTTACCGAAGGAGGGGACGGAATCCGCCTGCTTCTGTTTTTTTAAACATTATCCCATAAACGGGCGGCGATATTGTAATGCAATCTTGTGACTGTTAAAAACCGACAAGGGCACCCTATGGAACACACAATCGAAATCCGTTGGTAAATATAGGAATTGCGGGGTGGACAAAATCGACCGACCTGGCGGCGGCCGGGGAGCGTTCAAAGTCCCAAAGGCTTCGTCGGTGCTGTTGGGCAGCGTTGCGGTGAGCCAGTCGATCACAACCTACTTTGAACTTAATGGACCAGGGTCATGCAATTTGTAGTTCACTACATCCACAATCTCCCCTCCCGATTGCGTGCTTATAACTTGAGTGGTTTCCGAAATCTTAGAGGCAGGACACGAATCCCCCCTCCATCCGGTGAGTGTTCGGTGAGAGGCTCTCCTGCGCCGGTGCTAATTGACCATGTCCTCAATTATGTTTGCATCCTATATTTATGCCCCTTTATCTGTTTGTAGGAAAAACTTGCAGTTCACGTGATGCTCCAGGTAAAGATTGAAATACAACCATACGTTTAGAAGACCAGGTTGTCACTTAAGGGGTATACAATTTTCCGACTCAATTGAAAGCCCTACAGAGGAACAGAGAATGCAATGTTCGATACATTCCGATTTATCAGTGTGCAAGAGTTCCCCAGTCGCGTTTCTTCCCTTGCTCATATATCAACGAATAGTCTACGAGGCCTCCCACATACAAGCGTGATGGCGAACGATTAATATATTAGCAATATTAATATGTGTAGTCAAGACACAGAGAAACACACCCAGTCCGGGAATCCTGGCTCCGGCCACATCAACATGCATTGCACAGACTGAGACATTGGAGAGGACTACATTCAGATATTCAATGTAAAATGTGAAGTTCTTCTGTGTACTTTTTAATCGATTAACACGCGCCCTGGAGGGTCTCTGAAAATTACGCGCACTGGAGGGGGTGGGGCGGATTCCGCCCCCATAAGATATCGGCTCCTATTAAAGCTATAGCAACGGAATTCACAGGGTGGATGGGCACGATAGTTAACTCTATTGTGTAGAAATTTCATGATCATAGGTCAATATCCTTAAGGTCAAATGAAGTCAAAACAGCAAAATTTTCCGGTTTTCCGTGTCTTGCCTTGTCATTGCTATGGATCGCTGTGATTGTTTTTAAATGCTCCAAAATTGGTATTAATGAAGTTTTGGACATTACTCATGATCCAATACAGATGCCAGATCAGCCATTTGACCTCAGGTCACCTATATAGGAGCACTTTATCAGGTCATTACCTGCTCCAGTTACTGGAACCCGGCTGCCCACCCGACCGCTCCTTTGGGGGGGGGGGGCCTCGGCACAATCGGCTTCGCAAAGAAAGGAGTGAAATACATAAATAAAGTATGGAAACGCTTAGGCACACAATGACAAACAGTAGATTTCCGGATGTGTAGGGAGTAACATGCAAAGTGACATCAATCGAATGACGAGTCATTTGCATTTACGACAACATTCCAGTTGACCAAGTTTTGTTCCATTAGCCTGTCATGAACTTGACCTGACTTGACCCCGGCGATCTAACATGACTTTTTAAATGTTTTGACTTTAACGACCCCTAACTAGACAAATATTCGGCCGATTGTCGTTTTACTTACTTTCAACAACGCGCCGGTAAGTTGTAAGTAGGTACACCAACAATGGCGTACATCGGCCGGTAACATCTGGAGTTATCTACAAAAACCGGAAGGGGGGGGCGAATTTCGCCACCACCCCCCCCCCCACCCCACCTCCAGGGCGCGTGTTAAGGTCATATGTATGTGTTTTATCTTGATGGTGAAAATAGCAATACTGAATCATTATCAAACGCAGCTGGCAGTTAAATATAGCGAGCGCACTGTCTTTACGTCAGTTCATCTCATGCCAATATCACCTGGAAAGAGTTCAATATTTCCTGAAGATCCAAGCCAGCAAGACCAAGCGGGTTTTAGCATTTGTATCACTCCGTTCGCTCTGCACATTAAGGAAATGAGCCACTGGTGTTGTATGCACATCTTGCCCGTACACTCTCAACTTCATTTCCGGGCAGTTACGCCTACGTCGACAGAAGTGCACTGCAACTGTCTTCGCTGTGGAAAACTTGAATCCATTTGTATGTCCCCACTTCTCCAAGCGGGAAATTGCAAATTGCAGCTGTTGCTCCATAAGGTGAGTTGACGAGCTGTGTGACCAGATAGAAATCGTCAGCAAAAAGAGACCGTTCGATTGATTAGAGGAGTGAGCCGCCGATGTCGTTCATGATAAGCGAGAAGAGAGAAGTGCTCAGAACGCTGCCCTGGGGAACTCCTTCTACTTGGTGCATCCAGTCTGGAAGCTGGTTACCTACACACACAGAGAACTGTCTGTCCATCATAAAATTCTTTAAAATCATGTTCAAAGCCCTACGGTGTCCGTGCTGATGGACCTTCAGCAGGATTCCATGTCTCTAGGCGGAGTAAAATGCGCTCTTAATGTCGAAAGACACTGCTCCCAAATGCTTGTTCTTCGCAAAAGCGACACGAATCTCCGTACCAGCTTTAAAATGTGGCCTACCGTACAGTGATTTTCCAGAAAACCGCACTGGTCGTTGGTTAGATTGTTCTAGGCTTGCAGAAACCAAGTCATTCTAAGGCTAACCACTCTCCTCCATTAGCTTACACAGTGATGCAGGGAGTGAAATCGGACGGCAATGAGTAGGGTCATCGTCGTTTTTCTTGGGCTTTACTATCGGTATTATTATTGCTTTTCGCCAGGCGGATGGGAAACATACCCTAGTTCAGTCTGCTTAAAATAGTGAGAAAATGACTTGCGCACGTCGGTAGATGCTATAGCATTCCATTGTGTACTGCGTCCGGTCCATCAGGCACACTTTTCAAATCGCTGAGTAAAATCCGAGGCGAGCTCAGCCTCAGGTCTGCTCAGCTCAGGTCAGCTCAGGTCCATGACCTTCCTCTAGGGCTTGGTCCGTCGGTAGGGGATGCCTGACAAGGTGGAGCTCGCTTCCTGCCTCTGATTGGGGATGGGAATGCCGGAGCATCGCCCTCACGCGGTGGGATGGGTGATGGAATATGAGGTGCCTCGACAGGAGCTGAGGAACCTCCAGGTACCGATGTTGACTGAATTGTCAGCTGGAAGGTATGGGCTCTCGGATGTACGCTTGGAAACGCGTTTCGGCTCGCCCGTCCAACCGATGCCAGGTACAGAGCTGCTTGGCAAGCACTGGTCTTTGGGTTTCGTGTCACTTATGGAGGCGTGACAGTGATGTGTGGCGATGATGAATCGCGAAACGTTGGGGTTGAGGGGGAGGAGCAGGGGTTGATCGCGGTTATGTGGGAGTGGGATGGGTTATTTTGGATGTGAAAATATTGAGTGTGGTCTTTTGAATATTGGGTGTGGTTCAATAAATATTGGGTGTGGTTCAATGAATATTGGGTGTAGTTGTTGGGGTGTTCAGGGGTTTGGCGTGTTTTTCTTGGCACATGGTACCAGGGTCCACTCGCCCCCTTACTTTTCTGCCTCTGTCCCAGATAACTTAGAAGACCGTGGCAGTTCTCGGGTTGACGTTTCTTCGGCCTGCTCCGGCCTAGATGACCGGACTGTGTGTGGCAGCTCAGGTGTATCCGATTCTGTGGAAGGAGGTGTGCATGTAATACCAAAAGAACGTAACAAAGTGTTAAGTTTGGCAATCAGCTGTGTGGCGCTGGTAGCTGCTGTAGTACAAAGTTCGTCAAGCAACCGCGAGTCATCTCGGCGAAGGCACGCTCGGTGGTCTTCGTCGTATGCCTCACGGGCTTGCCGAAAGGACAGATTCCTCGTGCTTTTCAGCGACAATATCTCTTTTTCCTTGATGTACGTTGGGGATGATCGGTCAGAGGTGGTGTGTGGCAGTTGTTCCCTACCACAGTTCGCACACCACCCCGTCCGCGATTCACATTTTTCACAAGTGTGATCTGCTGATTCACATTTTCCACACGCAGGGCGGCCGCAGCAATACCGAGTTGTATGTATACCGCTGGCATCGGAAACATCTCATTGGATTCTGAACGAAGACTCGCACTTTCACTCTTATGTAGCTTACTTGCACTGCTACTGGCAGGTCAGTGGAGCTGAAAGTGAGGATGATGTTGTTAGTCGGTTGGAGTTCCCTTTCCCTTTGCACCTCCATTATTTGCGGCTTCTATCACACTAAATTATGTTTATCCGTCAACTATCTCAGCCTCAGAGATCACTAGATCACAACAGTGTATCACTCCTTTGCAAAGGTTCTTTGTATTATGTGGTTCAACTTTTACTGGAATGAAGATGTCTCTAGTGCCTTCTGGGGTCCGTATGCTATAAATAAACTTGTCCATGCTTAAGTACCTCCTTCCGTCTTCTTGATTTAGAAACCCCACCTTTATCCCTCCGTCCCGTAGTTTGTCACAGCGCGTGACGATCCCGAGGCGGTCACATCCTCTCTTATGCTGGAAGGGCCAGAGAGATGACAAGGTCTTTACTGGGGCAATGGATTTAAATATTAAAATGCGTGGTATAGATATCCTTGACGTCGACGTGGTACACGTATGATGTGTGAGTCCCTGCTAGGTGGATTTCGCGGAGAACATGTAGGGCGATATGCCTCTGTCGGTGACGGGTTGGTAATGCGACTTCCACTGAATAAGTCGGTGTTCTGGTCACCTTGGGGTCCAGGATGAGTTTTTGTTTTCAACGAATCAATGTAGTATGTTTGGTTTCAGCACCACGGGCGCCCCGCCATGCTGGACTTTACTCGGAGGACGCCTGTGTCCCGCGGACGGGAAGATGCCAGGCGTCCGAGGAGCTATATAGGGCAGGCGACGCCATCCCCGGCCGGGAGAGAGGCTCACCCCCGACCGGGATTTAGTGCCGCCCACCCCTTGAGCCCTGCCGGCCAGGCCAGCAGGCATCGGGACGAATTCCAGGCCCCCGACCCGAGGCGACAAGTCACTTGGTCCGTATGGGGCCATACGAACCCGCCCGCCCCTCCGGGATATCGTGACCAAAGAGGCGTGTTGATCCCCCGTCACAACTAGCACTGTGTGGTGAGGGATCTCAACCTCCGGGACTCCGTCAACCCCGTGGGACGGGCCGAGGGGCGCGGCTACCCCGATAAAACTGAGTGGATGGGTAGACCCGGAGCCTACAACAGGACCAGCAGAATATGACGGAGCTTCCAAATGGCCTCACCCTCCATGACAGAACGCAAACTTCGGTTAAGTAAGTGACAAGAGGAATCAGCTGTTGAGTGTAACACAATTGTTGAGTTGTAATGGATGCGTTGCTACAACAGTCGAATTATCTCCCCTTCAGGTGCTAGCATGTCGGGAGACGCCAATGTACGAAAGGGGAGACTGGCGCTCTAACAGGAGCGGAACTACGTAACACCTCCACCACGACTGCTGTCGTTCAGAGTATTTACTGACTAGTTGGGCGAACTGATAGTTATGTACGCCAAGTACCCTACTGTGCTCCTGCCTGCGTGCTGGCGAGGTGTGTCGGTTGGGTGTCGGCGGGGTGTGATGTCGGCGGTGTGCCAGTATGATGCAGTTGGGGTGTCGGTGAGGTGTCGGCGGGGTGTCGGTGTGATATCGCAGTGTGCCGGCGGGATGTCGGCGAGGTGTCTGTGGTGTGTCAGTGGTGTGTCGGCGGTGTGTCCATGTGATACCAGCGAGGTGTCGGCGGGGTGTCGGCGATGTGTCGGCGATGTTCAGGTGCGATGTTGGTGGGGTGTCAGTGAGGTGTTGGTGGGGTATCGGTGAGGTGTCGGCGGTGTGTCGGTGGAATGTTGACGGCCGGCGAGGTAAGGGCGGAGAGTGGGGCGGTAGCCTGCCACCTTTTCGACACCAGACTCAAAATACCTCTGTTGTGACAGCGCCGCGAGTTACGGCGCTCAAACCGGGCCACCTCTCCACCAGCTTCTGGATGATCACTGTGACCGATCGCCGGCTACTCTGGCTCGATCTGGCGCGCGTCATGCACGTCACACACGTCACGCACTTCACACGTCACGCACGTTACGCCCGTCACGCCCGTCACATGTCACGCACGTCACCCACGTCACGCACGCCACACACGCCACACACGCCACACACGTCACACACGTCACACACGGCACACACGTCACACACGTTACGCACGTCGCACACGTCACATACGTTACGCACGTTACGCACGTCACACACGTCACACACGTCACATACGTCACGCACGTCACACACGTCACGCACGCCACACACGTCACGCACGTCACACACGTCACGCACGTCACGCACGTCACATACGTCACGCACGTCACACACGTCACGCACCGCTCTGACAGCGGAGCTGCCTGAGCAGTGTGGCTCCATGACGAGCCAGCACACACGCAGCACGGCTGGCCTTGTGGTGGAAACGCCAGCTGAGTGTATGGATGGACTTCATATCCCATCGATAGAGTTAATAATCTGTAACTTTTTAAGTACACTTTATTTCGATCACCGGTAACAGTAGACAGTATAGGCCATAGCGTTGCAATGTTTTGGATATTGAAATTCATGGCACAGTGCACCGATGTGGTGATGATCAAAGAGGTTTGAATAGACAATTCGTACGACCTTGGTGGAGGTGACGAACACTTTTTTTTAGCGGTGAATATAATTCGCTAACGAGGTCAGGGTGAGAAATTCGCGGTATCAAATCCTTATCTGAAAACTAATATTTCGATGGTCACTTGGGGGCTAGCAGCAAATAGATACTCCCGCCCGGAGCTGTAAACGACTTCAAAGTTTCTTCTGATCGGAAGACCGAGTGGTGTGAAGTGTGATGGCCGCGAAATTTTCCAGTAAATAACGAATCAGGTGCTTTTATTTATGATTTCCAGCCAATGTTGACCGTTTTCCCATTTGTCGAAATATGCGTTTGGTGCAGTACGAGTCGTGGAGTATTACAAAATTGACATTTCAGCGGTACGCCGCATTATAACGAAAGGTTATTTCGGACACATATTTCACTCGTCCTGCTCCTCCAAATATAGGTTCTTCTCTCTCCCAAATTAAATTATGTATTGGAACTATTACGGCCAATGGAAAAAAAAAATCCTACAATAAAAATAGCTCTTGGTATGCCTGCTGTCGTCAATTGCCTCCCGTCAGTTAACAAACACAAATTACTCTTCGGGATTCACATTTTCCTACTTTCGAACAATCAGGATACGATGTGGAGCTACAATCTGTACTTTTTTAGTCGTGTAATCAGGAGCGGCAGAGCGCACCACAGCAAGAGGTGCCGTACTTTCGAGAGTTAGGCAACGTGCTTGTGCCTTCTGAAAAGCACCTCGCCTATGCAATGATGAATGCACAGCATGGCAGATCACTTTTCAAATACAAATAGCATTTTAGCTGGTCAAAGTATTGAATGATTTGGCTCAGTGGAAGCACACTTACAACCATTTGTACCAAAGCCGATGAATTTTTAGGGGTCCACATCGACCATGGCATATTTTTCGGACAATTTTGTCCAAATGGCAACTTCCTACTGCATCAAGATACGACACGAAATAGCTATACCTTCTGAATCCTGTCGAAAGAAGTCATCTCAGGTGCTAAGTAAAAGAATTTCGCAGCGCCAGGCCACAACAATCGGCGCTGATACGCTTCTCGTATATTGATAAAAGGGAAGTACTATTGGCAACACTAGCGACTTGTTTGATGTATATTGTTACGTTATGCAGTTTCAAAGTCATGTTGGGTCACCGAGGTCAGGTCAGGTCAAGTTCGTGACAGGTTAATTGACCTTGGTCAACTGGAATGTTGTCATAAATATAAATGACTGTCATGCAATTGATGTAACTTTACATGCTACTCCCTACAGATCCTGAAAACTACTGTTTGCCATTGTATACCTTATCGTTTCCATGCTGTATTCATGTATTTCACTCCTTTCTTTGCGAAATAGATTGCGCCGAGCCGCCCAACAGAGCAGTCGGATGGGTTTCCAGTAACTGGAGCAGGTAATGACCTGATAAAGTGGCGCTGCTATATAAGTGACCTGAGGTCAAATACCGGGTCCAGCATCTGTATTGCATCATTAGTAATGCCCAAACCATCATTGATGCCAATTTTGGACCATTTAAACATAATCACGGTAATCCATAACAATAACGAGCCAAGCCACCCAAAACCAGGAAATTTGGATAGTTTGACCTCATTTGACCTTGAGAATATTAAGGTCATAAAATGTGCACACAATAGAGTTTACTATCGTACCCATCCACCCAGATAATTTTGTTGTTCCAGCTTCATTAGGAGCCGAGATCTGCCACGCAAAACCAGGAAATTTTGATGGTTTGACCTCATTTGACCTTGCAAATATGGACCTAAGATAATGAGATTTGTACACAATAGAGTTCACTATCGTACCCATCCACCCTGCTAACTTCGTTGTTCCAGCTTCATTAGGAGCCGAGATCTTAGGGGCGGAATCCGCTCCCGACAGAGCGCATAATTTTCGGAGGCCCTTCAGAGCGCGTGTTAACCCGCGCCGTCTTTCCGGTCAGATCCTCGCACCCTGTCTCGGGGGGGCGGTTAGTAACCCCATCTAAAATCCAAACTAAGCATTGCACGAAAACGAGAGATGTCATCGGAAAGCGCTCGAAGAGTAGGGTCTGGGTCAACCCCAAAACAACTCCCCCGAAGTGATGTCACCAGGGGGGGGGGGCTAGATTTTCACGACTTTTCACGACTTGCATTATGTTTTTGGCTCTGGGGAGTTCATTTTGTGGTATATATGAAGAAACAAAACGTATTCGGAATGAGAAAAGGACAACGAAATCGACCAGTGCCAGACTCTTTGGGCCCCCCAAATCTTTTTTTTTTGAAATTTTGAGTTTACAAGTTTTCTTTAATTTTCCTTTTCCAATGGTTAGAGAAGACTGAGAAACGTTGTCGGAAGTCAACTTTCCCTAACAAAAAAATGCTTACTTTAGCCAGAATCTTCTATTTGAATTCCAATTTCGCAAATACGCAAAATTCATGTGGAGTCAAAAACGAAAAAAATCCACTCATACGTTTTGTTGCACCCCTAAAGATAAGCAAACGTTGAAAGTTTCATTCAAATATGTGTATCTGTTAAAGCGTGACGACTGGTTGAACTTTTTTGGAGGTGACGTCACTTGACCTTGACAAACTCGTTGACCCTAGATGACCTGACTTCAAAATTTTGAAACAACATGCGAAATTGATGTGGAAAAGGTATGCCAAATTTGGGCGTGCTGCCCCGCGCCGTTCGTCCACTATCCGCGAAAAACTGAGGGGGGCGGTTGAAGACACCCTCGAGACGAGACGGGTTAAAGGAATATTGCATTTCTCCGTATCTCCATATGTAGTCTCTGCCGTTGTCTCCGGCGGACTTCTGTATATTGGGTTATCCTGGTATGAAACAGGGTAAGCTTATAAGTAGTAAACTAAAACCTACGTCGATGTAGTAAGTAGCAAAAATGTATATAACGAGCAAGCTATAGGTTGTCAAGAGTGTATCCGTGATATTAAAGTCTGGGCTTGCCAAACAAGTAAAAATTGCAACAGTTGATAATTTGCAAAGGTGAGCTCACTGAACCATTTTTTCACAAGCCAGTAAAAAAATATGCCTGAAAATAAGAATGTGCTATCGATGTTGATGTTTGTCTCGCTTACTTTAATTATTCAAACTGCAGCTATATTTTTGCCTGCAGTTGAGTTTTTGTTTATAATTACATTTGTTATCTTATTTACTTAATTTATTTCTAATCATATATATATCATTGCAATAGTTTGATGCAATGCCAAACAAATACATCATTAGCATGTTTTCTGGAAGTCTTGATGATTATTTTTTTCCTTAACTCGTGGCAAACGCGACGCACTTATCCAACCCAACGATTTTGCTAGTGGAGTAAATTTACTTCGACTTACTTAAAATGAAGTATGTCATCCTATTCACAGATGGGAAAATTAGAGGAGTGGAGGAGGTGAGATGGGCGAAGACCACTGTATTTTCTTGGTGGGGGAGTGGGTCTTTATGTCCTTGAAAATTGTTGGACGGGAGGAGATTAGTCTTCATATACCAAGTCCCCGATAATATATGTACGCATGTATATGTATATATATGTATATATATATATATATATATATATATATATATATATATATATATATATATATATATATATATATATATATATATATGGACACCTTTTTCACGTTCCTTTGGGTGCGTGAAGCGACCAAAAGGCAAATCGTGCTTCGTACCATGTTTGAAAAAGACTATGCAGGTGAAACTGTCACCACAGAAGACAACCATGGATAAATTAAGATATGGGCAAGCAAGAAACTAAGCATCTGACGCTAAGCAAATGACAAAATAACTAGAAATTCTGGCATCCGGTCTACTTACAATTTGCCTTTGGCACCAGCGGTGCAGTTCTCGTCGCATACGTAAGAGTGGAAGCCAAATGACCGCCGCCATCACGAAACCCAAATGACTGCCGCGAACGAGAAGACAAAAGCAATACGAAGATATGCCCGCTCGATATACATGTCAGATACTGTCCAATTTCCTGAAATATCCTGTCCGAACGTTACTCACACATATGCTGACACTAACAACACGCTTTAATTTGTAGACATCCAACCTACCTTACATTGACCCAGTACTTTACATTGACGCTTTACATTGACGCATATATGTATACATATATGTGTCAATGTAAATATATATTGCGTCAATGTCAATGTATACAATAATTCACCTTCACTGTAACTGATTGCAGCTACGGTAACTGCCAGAAAGTGTCCAAGAGGGGAGAAATAGGCGCGTGCGCGCAATTGCTGCGGCATGGCCGCTACCAGCGGCTGTGCCAACTATGATCAGCTGCTCAACTCAATGGAATAGCCGCATTAAACTTCCTCGAGGAAATTTGGACCGGGGGTAGATACAGGGAACACTTGACGTCCCATGGCGTAGTTAGGTTATCCTCCCATGATACCCCTCCGGGCGGGGAGTGCCCTGCCCCTTCAACGATCTTTTCCTCTCAAAATCGCCTTTTCCAGAGGTAAAGGGATCCACTTGATAAGAAACGCACCCTTTAGTATACTCGAGTGCATCTTCACCGCTGAACAAATTTTCAGCCGAAGGCGCCCTTCCTAGAAAATGTGCTACCTCATTAGTTCATTCATTGAGAGACAGGAGCTGATCTAACACCATCAATGCAAACTACTTGCCTTTCATTTACAAAAACATCAATACAAGCCCTTACCAGAAAGTCTCAGATCACCTGTTCATGTTTTTCCGTGATCTGAACCTTCGTGTTCCTCTTTGCCTTTATTGTCTATTTCCAGGATATGGAATGGTGTTATTGACATGACTTTGAAATACTCAGATACTCAGCTTGGAATGCACTGGCATGCGTTTACGGTGGCTCAGAGCAAAGCAAACTTTTGTAGTAAGTTCTCCTTCGTATTTTACTGAGTTGTAGTCGCAGTTGTAATTAGTATATTGTTGACCTTTTGTGAAGCAGCCGACCTGGATTTAGCCCAGGTTAGTGATACATAGTGAGTTGTGCGTAGTATATTTAAGGTGGTAAATTAATATCATATATTTTGTTTCATGAAACACAACTTTACTCCTACAACTTACCGTTTACTAATTACACGACATTTTGCTTTATGACACGGGCTACATGAATGGGAAGGCTTGACTGATTGATCGATCGATTTGATTTGATTGACTTGATTTGATTTTAACTTCATTCATTCTAATGAAAAACCAGCAATAACCACACCACATTTTCTAAGGTTCGCCACGGGCGTCTCCTTCATCGGTCGGCCATGTTCCGCGATCGATAGTGACAAATTGATAACCATGAATCAAATTATACAATAGTCTTCTATGTTGCCAACCATCCATCAATTTATCCAGTATTTTTTAGTATGAAGAGCCATAAACCACTGCCTTCAAAGGCACGGTGGACAATGTCATGACATTCTGAAACATGGCGCGTGTAATAACGATCACGAGACGCAACTGCGAAAGAAAACTGGACCCAATGTGGGAGGAGTAGCTCTCGATACAGAGGAACAGGATGAGGGACGGTGACTCAGGAAAAGGCAGAAAGAAGTCTTCAGAAAATCTGAACACGCTTTGGGACATTGGATATCCGATGATATTGAAAAGCTAATCAAAAGTCAGCATCCACCGGACAAAGGTATGGAAGAAGACACATTTATACGAGGATCAACGGGCACCCGCCAGTCAACAATGAGTGGGAATGCCAGTGTCTCTTGTCAAGAGAGAGAGCATCAGCTCTCAACACAACAATCTCGTGATGAGCCATAGACAACCAAAGCTAGATTATGAACCGAAGCTAAAAGCAGCGATGAATATATGGAAATCAAGCAGCTCAAAGTCACAGCTATAACCACTATACAGACACCAGAAAGCTAAAAATATCGATCAGCCTTCCCGACGCACTAGCACCGGCATGCCCACAGCCAAGGGAGTACAGTGGTACAGTGGTACAGTCGATACCGACAGCATACTGACAGCCGAGACAGCCGACTGATACTAACTGTATCGATCAGCCTTCCCAACACCATCAAAGCACCTGCTGTCAATGAAGTGGCTGATTGCTTCGGGATGTCAAATTATCAGCTGTGTACGCATCGGTAACTGTTTATTGATCTCCAGCAGGTGTGCATCATTCGCATCAATCTCAATCATTATGTCAAGAGACTGAAAACAGATCTGTAGATTCCTTTCATGAGACTTGTGCATTTGAATTTTGTTATCCACAAAGTCGTGTCTCACATAAAGTCGCCGTGAAATGTTGTCACGTTTAGTACCTAAGGCCTCAGGCAGTTGTTCTCGCTCTCTGCAGTAACAAGATGTAGGACACTGTGTAACAATATATTGCAAGGAAGCTGGACCGCTCGTTGTGCTCAATGGCTTCGCGTACGACAGCTTCTCAGTCGATTACACGAAACGAGTTGATGCCACCTCGCATCTGAAGGCTACCACCAACGACATGTCAAAGAGAGGATAAACTGACAAATGACAATGAAAACACACAAAAGATTGCAGGGTAAGATGCGCAGACAAACTCTTCGTCACGGAGACGAAGAGGGAGGAAGAAGAGAGTCCCATCTGTCAAGGGGTTAGACAGAAGAGAGAGATATATATATATATATATATTGGATTGTCGTGAAGAGTGTTTAGAGGCGTGCCGGACCATCGAGATCACTTGCTCCGTCCTTAAAGCGAGAGGGTTCTGCAAGCAAGTTTTGAAGGCAGGCGTGCCTTTGCGTTAAAGGAGCTTTACGTTATAGTGCATGTGACGTTAACCCGCGCCATCTCTCCGGTCAGATACTCACACCCCGTCTCGGGGTGGGGGTGGGACGGATAGTAACCCCTTCTAAAATCCGAAATAAGCGTTGCGCGAAAACGAAAGAGGTGTCATCGGAAAGCGCTCGACGAATGGGGTCCGGATCCACCCCGAAAACAATTTTCTCACAAAAGTGACGTTACTAGGGGACTACATTTTCACGACTTTTCACAACTTACATTATGTTTTTGGCTTTGGGGAGTTCATTTTGGGGATATATGAAAAGCAAAATTTGTTTGGAAGGAGAAAAGGACAGCGAAATCGACCAGGGCCATACATATATTTTGGCCTCCCAAAATATTTTTTTTTAATTCCAGAATCTTGAGTTTTCAAGTTTTCTTTGATTTGCCTTCTTAAATTGGTAGAGCAGACCGAGAAACGTTGTTGGTAGTCAACTTGCACTGATAAAAATGCTTACTTTAGCCAGAATCTTGCATTTGAACTGCAATTCGCAAATATGCCAAATTTACATGTGGTGAAAAACGGAAAAAAGATAAAAATTCCACTCGTACATTTTATTGCATCCCTAAAGATAAGCAAACGCTGAAAGTTTCATTAAAATATCTGTATCCGTTAAAGTGTGACGACTGGGTGAACTTTTTTGGAGGTGAGCTCACTTGACCTTGACTAACTCGTTGACTCTAGATGACGTGACTCAAACATTTTGAGACAGCATGCCAAATTGATGTGGAAAAAAGGGTATGCCAAATTTGGGTGCGCTGCCGTGCGCTGTTCGTCCACTATCCGGGAAAAAACTGAAGGGGGTTGAAGACCCCCCGAGACGGGACGGGTTAAGGTGCTGAACATCTACCAGGTGTTTAGAGCTTTTGTTTACTTTGCTCATTCGTAAGATTATTTCTAATGGGGCTGGGGAGGGTTGAATCAAGTTGATTTTGCCAGGGGGCAGTCATTAGCATACTCTTGTCGAAAACACCGAAGGATCTTTAACGTGCGGGCAAAGAGGTAATTTACAACACGGCCTACCACATCGGCTGCTTCGCGTTAGTTGTTAGTAGTAGTTAATAGCAGCACGTATTTATGCAGGATTGCGTGCGAGATTAGTAGGGTGTTTTGGAGTTCCGCTCATTAAAGTCCGCTGTACATTCGGCAATGTACCATTACTAGGGCTGGCAAATAGGAGCGTAGGCTGTGCCACTTCACAGCAATTCCTGGTAGGCCGTACCGCTTCACAGTTACGGGCTGCGTGACAGTTCATCAGGTTTACCACGGGCCGTGCCCCATCCATAGGAATTTGCTTGTGCGGTCTTCACGTGGCCATTTGCCGTTCAGCTATGAAGTAAGTAGCACGGATCTACGCTGTTCCCGCCTCGCATTTCTCAGTTGGCCAAACAACATTATTAGTTCAGCGAGCAGGCTACCACTGCACTCCTGTCGACAAACAAAAATTGATCGTTGCGGATTTCTGAATTCGGCAACACAGAATGAGCTGCAAAGGTTGGAAGCAAAGACGTAGCGAAAAGAGATGGGAGGTTTATGATGTCAAGGAAGCATTCTCTTGTCCTTAAAGAATGATGTGGTGCACAACGTTTGCACTTTTTACAAATGTAATTATAATTATTGCTGGGGTGGCTTCATGGACCGGGATCCGGTTCCTAAACAGAGCTTGTTGCGTGAGACCTGGCCGCACCACCGATCCACGAATTGCAGTTATACAGTATAATTTCGGCAAAACGCTTCACGTGCTGTCAATGCACCGACACGGCCACCATAGTAGCTCGTGCTCGACCTTACCGTGCCAGGTGTCAGCTGACCCTCCAAGCCGGGGGCTAAAAGGGATCGCGTGAAGAGACCCGAAGGTTCCCTGAGACCGTGGATGCCCCCTGTATTTTTAAGACAAGGAGACCAGTGCGTTCAAGCCGATTCAGCTACTGGGATGGCGAACCCCAAGGCGGTACTTACTTCCTTAATTCAGATTCACTGACAAATCGATTGATTACTGGTCTAACTTACGCATGTTTCATTCAGAATCACACGTCGTTGAGCGTACGGCATATCGTATTGCGGTATATATGATATATTATCTTTTATTGATATATCGTGCACTGCATTACATGTGGTACATTCAGATTTCTCCGCGGGTAAACAGAATCTTGAAGCGGATATTTTCAAATTTTTATACGATAATAAGTTCTTAAGTTATGTTTCATTTTGGCGTGTAACTGAGTCATCGGTCATTTTGACCACGTGACATGCGTCCAATGGTGTTCTTGCCTTTGCACCACAGTCGCCCACCGACAATATTTGACCGTTTATCGTGCAGGCATGGCCGACCACCTACATTATTTTGAAAAGGGTAAGCTGGTCAGCGTCAAGGAATTAGGATTCAGTGACAGTGAATGCGCCAGAATAATTGGAAGGAGCGTAAAGGAGGTGACGAAGTGGTGGAACCGTTATCAGTATCAGAGTTGGGTACGAGGACCAGGAAGCGGTATGTCCGCAAGCGAAGAAACACTCCAGAGTGATATGCTGCAATTGTTGGTGTCAGTATTTAATTTTAACTTGTATCACTTTGCAAGTATTATCGCGTAACACTTAACTAAGTGCAATATGCTTTATGACACTACAGGTTCTTCGTAGTCAGCACATGCTAAGGATTTAAATGCTTTAATTATAGTCATTTGTTCAGCTTGAGTCATTCCAATAAATCGTGAAATGTGATATGTCTTTGCATGATTACGTTTATAACTAGTGTTCCATAGAAGCCTCGGACATTTTTTCTTGTATTTAATTTCAGCGATGGTGAACAATATATATATATATATATATATATATATATATATATATATATATATATATATATATATATATATATATATATATTGAAATCAACGAAAATTGGAAGACAAAGACTGTGGTCACTTCTCTGTAGCACACATTTCATGATCCTAGGTTAATGCCTTTAAGGTCAAATGAGGTTGATCGATGAGCCGGCGCCACGGCGCCTGCGAAGCCCTTGTGGAGGCAGCCGGACAGTCGACTTTTCACCCCCCCCCACAACACCCATGTTTACCAACAGGCGTCACACATTCGCTCCGCATGTGATGCGCAATTAAAATCGAGTCAGAAATCATTACAACATTCCTCTACGTGTGTTTCGTCAACAGTCAGAAGAGTTGGGCGGAATCCCCGCGTCTCCGGTGCTTGTGTTAAAACAATTTTACAGAATCTGATCTCTTTTAGCAGTCCGTTACTCAATCGCTTACTGCGGTTCTGCTCACCAGTCCCGCTTTCTGGTCGCTTATTGCGTGGTCATCCTCTTTAATTCCGCTCCCTTGTTAGGCTGTCAATTGCCAATATTTGCATATATTTAGTTCTTCACGTTCACATAAAGGGGCAAAAATACATGCTACATTACAACTGTTTGTTTCTGAGTTACTGCTGTGTAGGCCGACTGAGCTGGCGACAGGCTGCATGAGTGTGACCAAACCGGTGGCATGTGAAGCATCCTTCTGACGAAAAGGACACCCTGATGCGCGGTATAACTCTTTCCCCAAAAAAGGAAGCATGGCACTGTTGGGCAGTGAATGACATGTATGATATATATATGTTCTTGAAATGTTCACTCACACGGCGATGACACGATCCGCACCCCCACTCTACTCCAGCACCGCCAGCACCACGACCCCTCAACTAGACTCTTCTCTTCAATCGTAAGCGGCCGATATCACCTCAAGATGGCATCGGCTGGACAAACTCGGCAACAACGGCAGCAATAGCAATGTGTGCTGGTCTTTTAACACGCGCCCTGAGGGGCCTCTGAAAATTACACGCACTGTAGGGTGCGGATTACGCCCCCTATAAGATCTCGGGTCCTATTAAGGCTATAGCAACGAAATTCACAGAGTGAATGGATACGATAGTGAACTCTATTGTGTGCAAATTTCATGACCTTAGGTAAATGTCTTCAAGGTCAAATGAGGTCAAAATAGCAAAATGTTCTCGTTTTGCGTGGCTTGGCTTGTCATTGTTATGGATCGCTGTGATTGTGTTCAAATGCTCCAAAATTGGCATTAATGATGCTTTGGACATTACTAATGATGCAATACAGATACCAGATCCGCCATTTGACCTCAGGTCACCTATATATAAGCACTTTATCAGGTCATTATCTGCTCCAGTTACCGGAACCGGGCTGCCAACCAGACTGCTCTGTTGGGCGGCTCGGCACGATCGGCTTCGAAAATAAAGGAGTGAAATACATGAATACAGTATGGAAACGCTTAGGTACACACTGCCAGGCAGTAGATTTCTGGATGTGTAGGGAGCAACATGCAAAGTGACATCAATCGCATGAGAGTCATTTGCATTTATGATAATATTCCAGCTGACCAAGTTTGGTTCCATTAGCCTGTCATGAACTTGACCTGACTTGACCTCGGCGACCTAACATGACTTTTAAATTATATAGGATAACAATATGCACCAAGCAAGTCGCCAGTGTTGTCAAGAACACTTCCCTATCGCCAATATGCGGAGAAGCGCATCAGCGCCGATTTTTGTGGTCTGGCGTTGTGAATTGTTTTTACTTTAACGGCACCTAACTTGAAAAATTTTCGGCCGATTTCTATTTATTTTTTGCTTTAAACAATGCGCCGGTCATTTCTAAGGTTGTACGCGAAAAATGATGCGTATATCGGCCGGTACAATATGGAGCTATGGACGAAAAATCGGTAGGACTTGGCCGATTTCGCCATCCCACCTCCTAGGGCATGCGTTAACCTGTCATGAACTTTACCTGACTTGGCCTCGGTGGACTTGACATGACTCTTGAAACAATATAGCATAACAATGTACATCAAACAAGTCGCTAGTATTGCCAAAAACACTTCTTTTTGCCAGTATACGGGAAGCGCATCAGCGCCGATATTTGTGGTCTGGCGCTGAGAATTTTTTGTTTACTTTAGCGACCCTAAACTCGAAAAAAATTTCGGTCGATTTTCATTTTGTCTTGCTTCAATCAACGCGCCGGTCATTTATTAAGCAGGTACACAAACAATGGCGTATATCGGCCGGTAAAATCTGGAGTTATCTACGAAAAACCGGAGGGGTGGGCGGATTTCGCCCCCCCCCCCTCCAGGGCGCGTGTTAAATACCGTAATAGCATTCACAGTGTGCGCACTCAATGCTCGTCGCAGTCAAGTGCTGCGCGTTATCGCGGCTAGGACACATGCTCCGTGTTTATGTGCTCAGTGGGGCTTTCTAAGCCGTTGTTCATATCCAGCGCACCATCTATCCACCTTTGAAAATTTGAACCGTGACAATCATTCTCATGAAATGACACACCTGGAGAGTAGAATGGCGACTGATACTCTCGCATGTGATACGCAGTGTGTTATAAATCACAGCTGAAATAATCATACCTTGTCCATGGCTGCAATTTTGCGATTTGAAACAAAATGAAGCGGCGTATTTTAAGACATGGTTGTTTTGATATCTTGTTGTTAGCTATGGAAAGATGATAAGAGGGAAATAAATACTTTCTGGGAGAAGCTTACTTCCTTCCTCGCATTGTCATTCCACAAATGTGTCCTACAACCATGCACAAAAATCAATGGTGTTGATACCTGATGTTTATGCAGTTGGCTGCCATGCTAGTCTTATGCGAGGTATTGGCCGTTTTAGCTTGGCGGCAACAATATCCTACTGTATGATAACTGGTGAAATAAACTAACATTTCTTGCTATATTGATGTTGCAAGTCTTACTTTTGAGAGCCACATTGCATAGATCTGCTTGGCCTCTCAGTCAAATAGCATTGAAGAGCTACCGTTTTCAGAAGTTAGAATTGCAAAAATCTTGGAAATATTTTAAAATTGATCATCAAATGAATACATGCGTATGAAACTTGCATGCTGGAATATTGAAATGGGTCTCACTTTTGACTATGGTCATCATTATTTTTCACATTAAGTTTATGTTTATTTTTTTAAACAAATTATATTATTAAATGACATGCCGTTTGAAAGACCAGCATATAACCGGAAACCAGTCGAAAAATTCGTCGCTCTTGACCGAAATTCCTGACCGAGCTTTCGGCCCTTTGCTGCTCATTGCTCCATTTGCTACCTCCAGTGGCAACGATGAATCGAACCTGCAACACAGCGCATGAAGGCGAGTGGCATTTGCGAGTGGCACGGAGCAGTCCATGGACACTGAATAGTTCGGCGTCCTTCCGGCGGGCATTGCGCTGCTCTTCTGTTCAATACGAACGCACGCCAACAATCCAGACCGCCATTCAGACCAGTGGCTCATAAACTTGTGAACGCGGCCATATGTGGATCATGTGTCATATGTGAATCATGTGTCATACGTGGATCATGTGCCATACGTGGATCATGTGCCATATGTGGATCATGTGCCATATGTGGAGCATGTGCCATATGTGGATCATGTGTCGCATGTGGATCATGTGTCATATGAGGATCGTGTGCCATATGTGGAGCATGTGCCATATGTGGATCATGCGTCATATGTGGATCATGTGTCATATGAGGATCGTGTGCCATATGTGGAGCATGTGCCATATGTGGATCATGTGCTATACGTGGATCATGTGCCATATGTGGATCATGTACCATATGTGGAGCATGTGCCATATGTGGATCATGCGTCATATGTGGATCATGTGCCATATGTGGATCATGTACCATATGTGGAGCATGTGCCATATGTGGATCATGTGTCGCATGTGGATCATGTGTCATATGAGGATCGTGTGCCATATGTGGAGCATGTGCCATATGTGGATCATGCGTCATATGTGGATCATATGCATTACAATCACCCAATGGCGAGTGCTGGTTGCTCAGGGAAGAGGCCAGCTTCCGCGTACCTCTTGCAAAATGGAAACTTCTCTAGCTTGGTCTAATTTAGTTTACAAGGTTTTGATTGAAAGTGCCATTTTGTTCCAGGAAGACATTAGCGACAACGTACCAACGCAGCTCCGTGCCATGTCGGCCAGCCATGTTGCCAGGTGTCAACATGGCTGGCCCTATGACTGGCTAGAAACTCGCTCTGAAATTGCGCGGCGAGACGAAACAAAACCTACAGGTCCGAGCCATGACTTCCGTTGTCTGGAAACCCCGAGTGATGAAGAACGCGCCGGGCAGACGCAGATCGACGGGGCGCGTGGGAGCCGCCGACGCGCGTCAGAAATGGGCAGCGCTTCGCTCTGTAGAGCGGCCAACATAACGCCGAAAGCCGCCTTGTGGATTCCCGTTCACCCGTTCATTATGCTAGATCCCGATCTCAGCGGCACTGTCGCACGACGTCCGCCGATAATGATGCGATAACGATAACGATACGATACGATAACGATAACGATGCCATAACGACAACGATGCGATAATGATAACAACAACGATAACGATGCTATAAAGATAACGATAACAATAGCATACCTACCTGCCAGGGGCTAATCCGTGAGTCTTGATCTGGCAGCACTTATTCTTGAGAGACGCTATTTTTACTCTGAGAGGCGCCATCGGCCGATACGTTCGTTGAGCCCGGGAAGAGAGTGTGCACTCCAGCGTTCTGCATGGGTGTCACATCCCAAAATTGGAGGAGAGGGGCACATGTCCCCAGTTTCTCCCTGGATCCGCCAGTGTCACTAACCAGTCCTGGAAACTTGTCGTTTATTGTTTCGGAAGTGCATGCGCGTGATGAATCTGCGAACGTGCGCACGCTGAGCGACCAGCAGAGCTACTTCTGGCTCAGTCAACGCTGCTGACTTACTACGTAAATGGAATTTAGAGGGAGGTGCCAAACCAGGTCATGCGCATACAGGTGAGTTCTGATAACATCATGGCTCGAAGATACGTCAGAAACTCGTGCCTTTATATGCTGCCCACGTAACTGAACCATAAATCAGAGATTTCCGCAATTACTGTTCCGATTTCGGATATCCTCTGGACACCAATCAAACCCCTTTACTAACTACCAAGAGCTTGGCCAGACATGAAATGTGGTTAGTTCAAACGTACGAATGTCCGCTCACCGTAGCGCTACCCCCTTCTCCCGCTCAACAGAAATATTCTTAAAAACTAGCGCCGCTGGTGTAGATCATCGATCAAAGACATTCGGTTCTTCTGCACACGGTTTTCCAGTCTGGGACCGTCCTCCACCGTCCTCACGTGATCGTACTCCTCGGAACCGTCCCGCAGCTGGCGGGGAACGAGAGCTAAACCAGAGCCAGTCTGCCCTGCATATGCCACGGGTTGATCGGGTTGTTGAGGTTGTTGAAGTTGTTCAGGCTGTTGAGGTGGTTGAGACATAGACTGTTGATTTGGGTAGCCAGAGCAAACATGCCGCAGTCCGGCCATCACCCTTTTCAAACCTTAATAATGTTTTTTTTCTTTTGTTAGAACGCTTCAAGTTGAATTCCTTCATGAAGGTCAATCCTATGCTATTAATTCTGATTTCTATGAGTTTTCAATACAATGTCGGCTTTGAGGAAAGCTTTTTCTTCAAAACAATGTTTTTAAAACCTTTTCTTTGCACAAAAAGAATCCCCCAACTCCGCCACCATGTGGTGGAATTTAGTCGAAATTAGTTCAGCCGACGTCTACTAAATTCCAGCCAGCCAGCCACCAGAAATGTTGTTCTGTCGCCATGCCTCGCAGCCTGCGTGCCCGGATGCCCCGCGACCGCTTGTATTGTATCAGGCCGATGGAGGACGCGGGGCGGAATGGCTGCATCTGGCATAACCTAAGGGGGAAAGCTGCCAGGAAGGAAGAGTCGTTGCAATGCGTGGCACACTTGTGCTTTTCGGTTATTCGGCATTGTGCACTTAGTGTACATACGTAGCTCTTAGTGACAAAAGTGAACTTATGTTTCAAGTACGTACACCATATTCCACAGATGAGCCATATTTGGGAAATATTGCGGCCAATTTCTTATCGCATTATTTGCAATGCATGGATGCCGAAATCGAACAATTATCACTAGGGCTCCTCCACTTCCCGCAGCAGCTACCATTACCAAACATATGCACTGCCAAGAGAGTGCAGTGGCGATCGGTCCACAAGTTCCCTGTCACGGTGCGGTGCCCGATCCTGTGCCTGCAGCAGAAGAGCTCGTAGCCCGCCTCCTGCCCTCGCTCATCCTGCGCCCCTAATGACGTCATAGCCAACCTTCTGCCCTCGCTCACCCAGCGCCCCTAATAACGTCACAGCCTGCCTTCTGCTCTCGCTCGGTCAGTGCCCCTAATGACGCCCTATGCAGGCGATAATGGTGCGACCTTTTCGCTGCCTTTCTTTCTGCGGGTGACAGGCCGGCCGGCGGCAGAGCCTGCGCAGCTCTGGCCACCCGGCGCGTCTCAGATCGCATCTCACGCGTCAGGGGACCGGCCGGCGCGTCTCAGATCGCATCTCACGCGTCAGGGGACCGGCGGGCGCGTCTCAGATCGCATCTCACGCGTCAGGGGACCGGCGGGCGCGTCTCAGATCGCATCTCACGCGTCAGGGGACCGGCGGGCGCGTCCCAGATCGCATCTCACGCGTCAGGGGACCAGCGGGCGCGTCTCAGATCGCATCTCACGCGTCAGGGGACCGGCGGGCGCGTCTCAGGTCGCATCTCACGCGTCAGGGGACCGGCGGGCGCGTCTCAGATCGCATCTCACGCGTCAGGGGACCGGCCGGCGCGTCTCAGATCGCATCTCACGCGTCAGGGGACCGGCGGGCGCGTCTCAGATCGCGTCTCACGCATCAGCGGTCGGCCGGCGCGCTGGTCGCCAGCTGACCGTGCTGCTGTCTCCCGCTAAAGCGCGTGCTGCCGGCAGACAGAGGCAGCTCGGCCGTGTCAGCGCACGCGCACAACTCAGCCGGGTGCCGCCGTGACCGTGCACTGTCGCTCGTACTTCAGACATCGCGTCGCGATCAGTAGCGCGACCACACGACCAGGTTGGGCTGCTGCCCTGAATGACGATTTTGAGCGAGATGTTGACGGCCGATCAAAGCACTTCATGATCAAGATCAAGCGCCCAGGTGTCATCCACGGGGCAGGGCATCGTGGGACCCGCGGTCAGACGTAATCCACGGGGCATCTTCCCGTGGAATTTGAGGTCAGACGTAATCCACGAGGCATCGCATCACGTGGCCCGAGGTCAGAGTAAATCCACGGGGCAGCGCACCATGGGCACCGAAGTCAGACGTACCTTACGGGGCAGCATTCATGGGATCTGACGTCAGACGTAATCTACTGGGCAGTATGTCATGGGACCTGACGTCGGACGTAATCCACTGGGCAGCATGTCATGGAACCCGAGGTCAGCGTAACCCGCAGGGAAGCATGCCGCTGGATTTGAAGTCAGATTTATTTCACGGGGCATAGCGTCATGGGACCTGAGGTGAAACGTAATACATGAGGCAGATCACCATGGGACACAAGGTCAGATGTAATTCACGGGGCAGCGTGTCATGGGACCTGAGGTCAGAAGTAATCCACGTGGCAGTTGAACAAGGAGCTAAAGCTCAACTGCATTACATCGAAAATAGTCCAGAAAGACGAGAAGCCCACTCACTCCCTTTTCAGACAGGAATATTGAACTTTTTTTAACCGCGACAAATGATTAGATGTCACGAACTCTAGGTGAGAGAAACCGAGCATGGGTGGATACAAAACGAGTTCACGAATTAAACAACATACCTACATCATCTTCTGCCATGCTTTGATTGATGAATCCCAGAATAACATAATTGATATTTATTTATTTATTTATTTATTTATTTATTGCACAATACATGCCCTCCACGTGCAGTGGCTGTTACGGACAGTCTGGGTTTTCACAGGTATTTACAAAGAAAGGATAGATTAGTGGTCAGTAGCGGGAGCAGATGCGCAACAAACATTCCTACACAAACATAATACAATCACTGCACTACACACGCCGTGCTCGCAACACTAGCTATAAACGAGCTTGTAGAAGTGATAGGAAAGCGACCTGCCACCCCTGGCACCGCGCCTGCCCCGGCGTGTGTTCTTGGTGGGCGTTGTCATGGCCGGCGACGCACCCTTCGTCTGGTTTCCCGCCCGGGGGGAGGCTAGTGACTGGCGGGGCGGCCAAGGTCGATGACGTCACAGTGATGCGGGCGCTCGACGTCGCAGCCCTGCTCAGCTGCGTGCGCGTTGCTGACGGGGGGACGTGATGGTATTTGGGCCAGGGCGACGGTAAGCAGCAGCCCGATGATATTCATATGTACGGTAGAGCTGAAGATGGACAACTGGTAGAGCTGAAGCTGGACGATAGAAGGTAGACGATCACTGTTGTTGAAGACACAGGAATTCCGAGCGGCACCAAGTCGTCAGTCATATAATTTCCTTCTCAGCCGCAGTGCAGGAAAGAAGACGGGCAGTAGCTGATGCTTGATGGAAGGGAAGTCACTATGGAGAAAGGCGCTGTCGCTTCTGTACTCACTCAGTTCTTCAGGCGTCCAGTCACTGCTGTGTAAAATAGTAGAGGAATAACCAGCAGAAAAGTCCACCGAGTCCAGTCACTTCGCGCACGTTTAGCGTATTGGTACGCCGGTTTGGTTCAATATTTCACTTTTTCTTCTTCTTTTTGCTCGTACACTTTTCACCCTTTCTGTTCACTTCTCACTCTCACCTTGCAGTTCCATACAGCTTGCATACAAAGGCAACAAAGAGGGAGAGGAAAAAGTTGGGCGAGGGCCGAGACGCGTCTCCTCGCGGCGCCGCGCTCAGGCCAACAGCGCCGCGCTCAGGCCAACTGTATGGTAATGGTAATGGTAGGGTAAACCATAAACACTGCACCGTGGCGCTGATGTCCGTGGTAGCCATAGTCTGGTACCCATGTAAGATACAATGAAGCATGGGGGCACCCGACATATCAGCATTTATATTTCCCTTCATCTGATCCGAACCGAGAAGGGATTATCTCGCATCATGCTTTCGCCGGAGCTTCACTATCGTCTTGGTACTTGCGACTTTAAAATGAAAACAAGTTTCTTGTAATAGCCCTGTTTGTTATTTTAATGCGTGGTTTGCGCAACTCCATGCCCATTCATGTCTAATGCCGCCGACCATACCGTTTCGCCGGTAGGCCGCGGGATTTGGAAATGTTCTGAGCGGTGCGAGGGTTGAACCTGGTACCTTCGATACCCAGAGCTCAGCACCTTAACCGCTCGGCCATCCACGCCCCTTTCAAATACCCTACGAAGCTTAATAGTAGCAATGAAGCCACTCCGTTGCAGGTATTCAGCCTTTACTCCACGAAAATTCAAAATTCGAATAACCTGGAAGCATCGTTTTCAATCTTAACACGCGCCCTGGAGGGGGGGGGGGGGGGCGAAATCCGCCCACCGCACCGGTTTTTCGTAGATAACACCAGCTTACACCTGGCAATATACGCCATTGTTTGTGAATCTGCTTAGAAATGACTGGCGCGTTGCTTAAAGTAAGAAAAAGAAAAATCCAGATAATTTTTTTGAGTTATGGGTCGTTAAAGTCAAACATTTTCTCAGCGCCAGACCATAAATATCGGCGCTGATGCGCTTCCCGTATATTGGCAAGAAAAAGGAAGTGTTCCTGGCAACACTAGTGACTTATTTCATGCATATTGTTATGCTAGATAATTTAAAAGCCATGCTAGGTCGCCGAGGTCAAATCAGGTCAAGTTTATTACAGGTTAACACACGCCCTGGAGGGGGGGAGGGCGAAATTCGCCCACCACTCCGATTTGTCGTACATAACTCCATATTGTAGCTGCCGATATACGCCACTTTTTACGTACCTGCTTAGAAATTAGACCTGTGCATTGCTTAGAGCAGAAAAAAAGAAAATCGGCCGAATAATGTCAAGTTAGGGGTCGTCAAAGTAAAAAAATTATCAGCACCAGATCACAAAAATCGGCACTGATGCGCTTCCCGTATACTGGCAAAAGGGAAGTGTTCTTCACAACACTAGCGACTTGTTTGATGCATATTGTTATGCTAGATAATTTGAAAGTCATGTTAGTTCGCCCAGGTCAAGTCAGGTCAATTTCATGACAGGCTAATGGAACCAAACTCGGTCAACTGGAATGTTGTCATGAATGCAAATGCAAATGTTGTTACGAATGTCATGCGATTGATGTCACTTTGCATGTCACTCCCTACACATCCGGAAATCTATTGTTTGTCATTGAGTGCCTAAACGTTTCCATACTTTATTCATGTATTTCACTCCTTTCTTTGCGAAGCCGATTGTGCCGAACCGCCCAACGGAGCAGTCGGGTGGGCAGCACGGTTCCGGTAACTGGAGCAGGCAATGACCAGATAAAGTGCTCCTATATTGTAAAGTGCTCCCATTTGACCTGAGGTCAAATGGCGGACCTGGATTTTGTATTGCATCATTATTAATGTCCAAAACATCACTAATTCCAATGTTGGAGCATTTAAACACAATCACAGCGATCCATAACTATGACAAGCCAAGCCACGCAAAGCCAGAAAATATTGCCATTTTGACCTCATTTGACCTTGAAGATATTGACCTAAGATTATGAAATTTGCACACAATAGAGTTCACTGTCGTGCCCATCCACTTTGCGAATTGCGTTGCTCTAGCCTTAATAGGAGCGAGATCTTAGGGGGGCGGAATTCGCCCCCCCCTTCCAGTGCGCGTAATTTTCAGTGGCCCTCCAGGGCGCGTGTTGATCCTTCGACGCAGAACTTACCTGGCGGGGGTTGGATTTTTTATGGAGCCTGATCAGTTTGGTGAGGAATGTGCTCCTCGCATGGTGTGGAACTTAACTTGACGGTGCGGAAAATCGACCCGTCGATGAACACTCGATAATTCACCAGTTTGCCTTCAAGGACAGAATGGTTGAGGCGAATATCCCCAGGCCACTGAAACATAATTAGTATTCGTCATGCACTATCGGGTATATGTCGGATTGTCGGATTCCGATATTTTGACCCTTGCTAAAGAAGGCCTTTTCTTCGTAATTGTATTTGATATTTGAGCTATTGCTCCATGTGTCACATCTCGATACATACATCTGACATGCATTGTATCAATGGCTTCGTTATATTCTGAGAAGGGATAGAAAGAAGTTATGGTGATCATTATTTGTTTGATACTTCAAAATGTTTTCTGCCTGCCTATGCCTTGTTTTCCTAGATAAAGCAATAAGTGTGTGGGGCTACTAATTGCATGGTATCATCTTCAGAGCAGATAAGTCCCAAGATTATGTCAGCTTCAGAGGTCCTTTGACAATAAGGTTTGCATCCTGGATCCTACGAAGACTTTCGACAAGCTGTCACTCAGATCATGAGGAATCAGCCACATGGACGGCGGTGTGACCGAGCGGTCAAATGAGCTGAACCGCCTCGGGCGGAAAGACGTTCGAGTTGAAAGCTCCGATCCAAGCGTCTGAAGGACTATTCTGAGTTTGCACACGCCATCAGAAAGATTCACATAAGCAGCGCTTCAGTGGCTATGTGACAGGTGCAAACTCTGTGGAAATGCGTACGTCATCCTTGGAGTTCCATCGATACACCATCGTTCATTTTCGACAACATGACAGATCCTCCGCAGAACCTCCCTTTGGATCTTGCGTCTCTGAGGTCCGTGTGAAGAATGCCGAACAGCACTTGCATGAAATGGCAAATCAAATGTGGGCACTCGCTCTCGCGGATGGGGCGGGTAGAGGTGCCTACCACCTCTGCATGTTTCGCAACAAGTTGCTGATAACCAGGACTGCATCGTTGCAGTGCAGTTTTCCACAGATCAGCGGGAGGCATGTTTTGTTGCTCAAACTTCCAAAATGAGCGGACAACTTTATATTCATGGCCTAATAAATAATGGGAGGAACGTCGTTGGACCTGCCTGATGGTCGGCGGCACGCCGGCAGCAGGACGCCTCCTGTCCAGCAGCCACGCGCTTCACCGGGTCTGTGTGCCGGCGGCCTTCAGTGTCGCAGCCGACGTGTCGGCAGCAGCAATGTATTGCTACCCACCGGCAGCGAGCCAGCAGAAGGGGCCCAGTGCTGCAGACACGGGATGGGGCGTCACGCTGTGCGCAGGAAATCTCGCGCACATAGCGAGCAACTGTCTTGGCAGCTCGCGGCGATATAAACAACTTTCTGTCAAATTTCGGCGGAAGTGCAGACACATCCATATATCCATATATATATATATATATATATGGATATATATATATATATATATATATATATATATGGATATATATATATATATATATATATGGGCAATCATGCATGGACAAGTTCAATAATTTAGGGTGGCATTCAGTTGGGATCTTGGTGCTTGTGGCAAGGAGCACAAATGTTCAATTCACCGTGCCAGAAAGGGGGCTTTCGAGACCTTCACACCACCCCAGGTTTCGTGATAGTGGCCGAATGAGTAGACACAAACACCAAATTTGCAGTAGTATATTGTGCGTCTGTTTTGCATATTGTGTAAGTAGTTCAGGTCCAGGTCTTCAAAGATCATTGACCTGGAACTGATCAGAGATAGAGCGATGTTCCAAAATATTCCAAGTACCTTCAATCACAGAAGTTCATAAACATCATATGGCCACCAAATTCAGAGAGCATGCCGTCTCTTTATCAAAACGAGCAACCTCCTATTTGGAAATGTTCATGAAGATCATGGTTACTCACCTGAAGTCAGGTATATTTCCATATATTGTTAACATATTCAGTGTGGAAAATTCACTTTGGGAGCAGTTTGACACCCAAAAGAAAAGATACAGAACATGAAATAAGCATTCCCTGTTAACCCTCGCACGGCTGGTAGTCTGAGCCACCTTCGACAGGCAGGGGGGTAGATGCCTACCCCCAGGTATCTCACGAACAAAGCAAGATAGAACGAAACTGAAAACTGCATCGGATAGCTCGAAGAAATTCCAGTCGAAAGTACTTTGGTAGTTTTTCCCGCAACAGCGGGAAAACCGGCGCGCGGCATGACGTTGAAATTTGGCATACCTTACAATTAGCTATTTTTACGTCTCCTAAACAAAAATTCAAAACAAAAACTCAATTTTGTAAAATTATTTAGGATTGTCAAATTTTGGATTTTAAAAATTTTGGAATTTTGAATTTTATTTTTTAAATAGATATACGAACTAAAAATATGACGTCCTAAGTCAACTTATCATTATTGAAAAGTCCATAGTTTGTCTCCAATGTTGATGTTAGTTTAGATAAAACTACGAAGTGCAAAACATGACGTCATCAAAAAATCAAAATATGAAAATTCTGAAATTGTACATTTTGGCGCTTAGTCAAGATATGTGAACCCAGAAAGTGTCATTGTAATATCTTTCTTATTAAAGGCGTGGGGACTGCTTAAATAATTTTGGGGGTGACCTCACTTGACCCGCGATAACTCGGCGACCTTTGATGACCCGAACATATTTTTTTTAGAACATGTAGAAATAGCTAACGGTAAGGTATGCAAAATTTCAGCGCGCTGCCGCGGGCCATTTCCCGCTATCGCGGGAAAACCTGAGGGGGTAGGTATCTACCCCCGTCGTGCGACGGTTAAATCATTTATCATAGGCCAATGACGTCGGGTCAGGTCACTGCCTATTCTACGTCATATCGTATTGTGGAGAATGTATATGCCATATTTCTTAATGACATATTATCCAGAATATACATACACACACACATACGTGCACACACACACACACACACACACACACACACACACACACACACACACACACATATATATATATATATATATATATATATATATATATATATATATATATATATATATATATATATATATATATATATATATATATATATATATATATATATATATATGTCGTGTGTTTGTGTGTTTGCGTGTGTTGTGTGTGTGTGTGTGTGTGTGTGTGTGTGTGTGTGTGTGTGTGTGTGTGTGTGTGTGTGTGTGTGTGTGTGTGTGTGTGTGTGTGTGTGTGTGTGTGTGTGTGTGCGTGTATGGTATGCGTATGTGTGTGTGTGCGTTTGTTATTATATGTGGTCCAGTATCTTTTAAAAAAAACTAATAGGGAAACGAACAGCATGAAGAACAAACGCACAACACTAATGCTACAGTGAAAGCATCAGATCAGACATTTAAGCACATGATAAAGGGCCAGCGAGAGCACCATCAAGCCTACCAGCCAATTCAGCTCGTGTTCGAGGAGGAGGAAGCCGACCATTCCCGAAGCTGCATTGTGACTTGTTACTCATTTGCCAGCTCATGGAAATATATATGGAAATTGGTTTCCATATATATTTGCATATGGATGCAAGTATAATGGTTAGATATAATGATGGTTAGATATTATATCTATATGAATGTCGAGCAGGTAAATGTAGGCATAAGAAGTTAAAATAAAAGTAATTGCACACTAATATTGAGATTTCACTGTGGTATATAGACATCCTTGCACCTTACAATTTGACCGACTACGCATATGGTATGACGGATTTCAGCTACATTCTATGCTCGCTGTATTCACCTCAGTTTACGTAATATGAATTTATCTCTGCTCTCCTCTATGTCACGTAAGAAGCTGCTATTGAAATGTTGGCGGCATGTGTCTTTTGCAGTGTTCAGCATGGCTTTATTTATGTTCCCCATTAAAGCTGCCAGCAATTTGGTGGGTGAGAGCCGTAGAACGACAGTAACCAACAGTAAAAGAATGCAATACCATCTAATTTCTGGCGCCGAGTTGAAAAATAGTTGGGCTATTGTTTTTTAGGTACGCCGACCGCTTTGCCCACACAGCGTCGCCAATCTTTCACGCCGATTGGTCGCGGGAAAAGGAGCGACGGGTGGGACTCGACAGTGCAAACTTTCCCTTAGGAGACCAGCGCCCGCCCCTAGACTACTTGTCGCCGAGCCGAATGACAGGAAGTCAGTGGCGACGCACACATCCCATGGATGTCGATGGGCCCTGGCGACGGCGGCGGGCGGGTCGGGTCGTGGACTGTCGGGCCGAGCTCGTCTGTCAATGGCACGTGTCTCCCTCGTGAAAAAGTGGTTCATAACCGCTACCGGACGAAAATTGGCGCGGCAGAACTGGCATGACGAGCACTGCCATGGCAAGAACTGGCATGACGAAGGCTCGCAAGCAAAAGCTCGTATGGCAAAAGTTCGCCAGTGATAAAGCCCGCATTTGAAAATAGTACTTGTAAAGGCAAAATTCATATGGCAAAAGATCCTACCTGAGTATGATCGTATGGAAAAAAGGCAATGACAAAAGTTGCTATGTCCAAATTTGCATTGAAAACGTTCGTGTGAGGAAAAAGCTCGCGATGGCAACACAAGTTCGCATGAGAAAGGTTCGTACCCTGAGAAGTCTCGAAATGACGAAACGTGGTATGGAAAAAGCTCGTACATGGGAGAAAAAAAAAACTCTTTAATGTTAAAAACTACCAAAATTTCACCTAAGGTTTCAAAGAAAGTTTCATCCAAATCGATTGTAGGTTATCGGAGACCTATCGGAGAGGAGTAGCTCTGCATACCTCCAGAAAGTATCTGGTCCACGGTTCCTCTGACTGTCAGTGACGAGCGGCTAGCAATTAGTGTGGCGGACTCATATCAACGCAGGCCCAAAGCCGAACACGATATAGCGCACCCAACCGTCAGACCATCGAGGCTCGGACATAATCATGACCAACGTCCAGGCGAATTGAAGTGTCGGACAGAGATAAGTTGGCAAAAACAACAAAATGATGAACGCTAAATTATAAATGAATACAGTGAAAATTAGTGCATTGGTCAAGTATTCAAAGACACTATGGTCAAAACGCCGGGAAACGTCTTGGAATTTTGATCATAATACTAATTTTCCACTCCATTTATTTATGATTGCACCCTCATCATTCTACTATCCAGCGCAAACGCACTGGCATTGTTTGGGTTCCCGACACGTGACGTCGGCTTGAGAATTCAATGGCGACGTTGTGAAAGAACCTCACACACCAGAACGAAAGCACAGATAATATCGAAAACAATATTCCTAGTCTCCCGTCATTCACATCGAAACATATTGCAACACAGTCTATCTCTATGGAGTACCCAATAATGACGCATGACACGACACGACACGACACGACATGATACGGCATGACACGGCATGACATGACATGATACGACAGATCGAATGATTCGCCGACTGAATGACTCACCGACCAGACCCGATGCGACCCGAACCGACTCGACCAGCCCCGGCTCGACCCGACCCGACCCGACCCGACCCGACCCCGACCCGACCCCCGACCCGACCCCGACCCGACCCCCGACCCGACCCCCGACCCGACCCCCGACCCGACCCCCGACCCGACCCCCGACCCGACCCCCGACCCGACCCCCGACCCGACCCCCGACCCGACCCCCGACCCGACCCCCGACCCGACCCCCGACCCGACCCCCGACCCGACCCCCGACCCGACCCCCGACCGCCCCGACCCGACCCCCGACCCCGACCCCCGACCCGACCCCCGACCCGACCCCCGACCCGACCCCAGACCCGACCCCCGACCCGACCCCCCGACCCGACCCGACCCCCGACCCGACCCCGACCCGACCCCGACCCGACCGACACTACCAGCATTGCACTTGTGTCCTTGTGGGAATTGCCAACCTTAGGCTAGGAAATGTCAAATTTGGCTGGGAGGCTTGGCTGGCCTTCGATAAGCCTCACATGAAAACTTCAATGATTGCATATTACGAACAATCTGGCACAAGCTACTTGATATAATTTGAAGGCTTAAAATATATAACATGGTGATATCAAAATAGTTCGCCCAACTTATAGTGGCTTGCAAGACCGACTATGCCGGTAAAGAAAAACATACAGGCGTGGCACGGTCCGTTCAATGCAAAATACGGCCACCGCAAGATAAATAAGAAATTATAAGGAAGACGATATGCAGAATGCAAGTAGGAGAAAATAATTACATATACGCATGGGTGTTGTTTTGCGTACTTTCGAGGGGGCAAGTGCACCCTCAATGTCGTCTTTACCCCATCCCAATAATTTTCACTTGAACATGGGACCATGTTAAGTGTACCCCCACTACACAAATATTTTCGATCTGCCCATTTCCCCTAAATATTGTGTTCTGCCTCTACACTCCTGCATACAGAGAGAAGCGCCTAGAAAGGCAACAGTACGAAAGTATGAATAGGGAAGAGGAAAGCAGGACAATGTTTCTGAAATGTTACCAAATGATGAGAGAAGGGCTGCCAAAAAAGTGTAGTAATCAAATTAGAATGCATGGCGAGGATGTCACCGAACAGCATAAGATCGCAAAACATATTCTGGCCCATTTCATAAGCATTGGGCACTGCGTTGAAATATGACAACTATTATGATGAATGGGACACATGAACATAGGAGCTATGACCCTATTTCTCTCGATTCCTAGCCATTTACCTCATGACACTGACTGAAAAAAATGAGTCCAAAAATCGACTATGCCCGCCCCACCCCTTCCACACATACACGCTTTTCAAGCCGCGCATACCCCCGTGGATAGAAAATCGTGTGGGTGCCACATACCTAAACAAAGAGAAGCACGGCAGCAACTTCCAGATATTAAATGAAATACTGAAGGACGTGCCGTGGGAGCCATTATAGCACACAAGAAAACATAGCTCCTGGTGTTGATGTATGTTTGATGGTATCGTGTAGCGAATATTTGTTGTTGCCGCAAAATCTCCTACATACATACGTGCATACATGCATGCATGCATACATGCATACATACATACATACATACATACATACATACATACATACATACATACATACATACATACATACATACATACATACATACATACATACATACATACATACATACATACATACATACATACATACATACATTCATACACACATACATACATACATACATACATACATACAAATACATACATACATACATACATACATACCAGCATACATACATACATACATACATACATACATACATACATACATACATACATACAAACAAACATGCATACATAGCATACATACATACATACAAACATGCATACAAACAAACACATCATGCATACAAACACACAAACATGACATACACACAAACAAACATGCATACAACAAACATACATGCAAACAAACAAACATGCATGAAAACAAATGAACATACATACAAACACACAAACATGCATACAAACAAACAAACATGCATACAACACACACACATGCATACAAACAAACAAGCATACATACAAACCAACAAGCATGCATACACACAAACAAACATGCATACAAACAAACAAACATGCATACGAACAAACATGCATGAAATCAAACATGCAAACAAACATGCATGCATACAAACAAGCATGCATACAAGCATGCATACAAACATACAAACATGAATACAAACATACAAACATGCATACACACATACAAACATGCATACAAACATACAAACATGCATGCATACATACATACATATGTATGCATTTATACCAGAAGGCCCGTTCGGGAAGGTTTGAGTGTACCGCCACTCAGATTGTGAACAAAGTGTCCGAATACCATGCCCATGAATGTAACAAGAACAATTTGGCCAATGTTTCTTGAAGCCATCGGAAATGCTTGTTGATGCTTAGCCAAAAAGGCTTTTAGTGAAGATATATAAGGAAGAATAGTCTTAGATTGTCTTAGAATGGCTAACCTATCCTAATCTAACCTCATCTAGCCTATGCTATCTTGTTTTAAAAAAAAAGACATCATTAGCAAAAATTCGAAAGTTTAAAATTATAAAACGCATAGCCTAGGATGACTTAACCCAGCCTAGCATCAGTTTTTCTTTAAAGGTGTAATGCGTGTGTAAAACGTACCCCGCAAGCACCCAAAGCTGCAGAACCGAGTACTGATAATTCCTGGATCTGCCCCTCGTCACAACCAGCACCTGGAAAAGTCATTCAGTATCTTATGTGCGATGGAAATTAAAACTATGTGATATAATCAGTGCGACACAGTACAGGAACCACAAACTTCCCGTTATTGCAAATTCATTCCTTTATGCCATAGTTTTCCTCACCAAGCAAGGCTTAACAAGAGAAAGTAAGAAAGACAGCGCCATTGTTATTCGATGGGCCCCTCCTCATAGATGTAACTGTGTTACCTCTGCCTATGCAAGCACATCACGGTAGGATCATACACCATTAACCTGAGCATGTAGCCATTGCTTACTAGCCTGCGTTATGCACTTGTTGAAGTCTTGTTCACATCCGCGCAGGTCTTTGGCACCACCAGTCGCTGAAGGAAGCATGGCGTCCGCTCGTTGTGTGACTAAATTTGACGGGTGGCTCGTAGCACCCTCTTCCGTCAACTGATGCAACGGTATACTTCTGCGCTTACGTATGCATGTCTGCGCTCACGTATGTACATCTGCACTTACGTATGTAAATTTGCACTTACATATGTACTTCTGCACTTACGTACAGCCGTCATGCGTACATTTGTCCCTACTTACATTTGCCTTAGAATAAAGTTTCCCTAGGTAATCGTTCACAGAAAGCACGGCGGGCCCCGGCTTTTCAGAGCTCGTGTGCTAACATGGAGCAATCGGCGGGGCATCGCACGTGGGACAACATCGCCTTCACTGAACAAGTGCACTCATTAGCCGCCATGTCTTTATGCACGAGCATGGTAAAAAGCTGCATAACAACAGAGCCGGCAAAGCGATCCTAGCCCTTCGTGTGCAGGTAAACTAATCTTGCCAGGGCTCCCCTACTAGAAAGCATTTTACTAATTACTACTAACACGTGGCGGCTGACTTGGAAAGTGGTATGGGATATTTCCTCCTTCGCCACACGGTAAATGTCCCTCGGTGCTCTTCAACAAGAATAGATTAGTACTGGCACACAATCAAGATCAACTTTCTTTCCAACCCTCCTCACCCCAAAGTGCAAATTATCTTGTGGAGTAGTAGGTAAGGTAAACTAAGCTACATGACAACCGTTTCAACCATCGGGAAAACCGTCAACGGTCTACGCCTCAGCACCTGACGTCATTTACACTATAACGCAAATCTCCTTTAACGTAAATGTACACTTGCCTTCATCTTGCATGCAAAACAAATTCACTTTAAAGGTGGTGCAACTGAACTCTGTTGTTCGGCACGCCTCTGAGTACACTCCCCCCTCCCCTCCCCCTCCACCCGACACTTCTCCTGTGGAGCGTCGGTAGCCGCCAAATAAAGTAGCCCGTGCTCGTCTTGTCGGCTGTAAGTAAGATGGACTCTCACTTACAGCCAAAGCTGCCAGATGTAAGCAAACTAGTTTTCCAAACGTACCCAGCTTCGAAGCGGGGTAAGTGTTCCGGTCGATTCGACTGCATTTTCCCGGCCTTAGGTCGTTACTGGTCTTAGGGAGCTGATTGCAAAAGACGAGTGGGCACTGCACTGCCCATTGACGAATCCATGCTAGTTCTGCTTTCTCGCCAATCGCGGTGCTAAAGGCAAATTATGCATGAGCAAGTATCGTGGGACCGCGTGCACTGACGATGAAGGCCAATCACAGGCTGGCGGGTTTATACTGGGTTAGGTCACTGGTCAGACAAGCTCTTCACTGCACATATTTGTAACTTAGCACTGTTATCCATGATGCTAATTTGGGAACACAATGCTAATTTGATGGGTGAAAATGAGTAGGTAACATCACATACCAGTGCTTTTAAAGGTTACATCAAAATCCGGCACTTGGCTAATAACATTGTAGATTGTATAGCCTATGGTTATAACAGTGTTCGCGAGAGACCTAGGATTCGAAGTAAACCAGTCTCTTCAAATAAATTAATTCGGTGATGTAGAACATCTGATATACAAGTTGAAGGAATAGATTGTGATAATTTGAAACAGAAATCCTGGAATTGAACGCAAAAATGGCTGGATAACATATATCTAAAGGTAGTCGAGGATGTAGTCAGGCGCAGCTGATTTTACGCCGGTTTATTTGAGACCATTATAAATTATTTCGGTAAGGTAGAACATCTGATATGCAATTCAAAGAAAAGAAAGTGATAAGGTGGGATAAAACTTATGGAATTTGGTTCAAAAGTGACATGGTTAAACCTTCATGGAAGTTATTGGAGATGATATAAAATGTAGCACATTATATTTTCGTTTGATAAGAACATTAGAAATTGTCAGCACATCACACAAAAGATGCATGACGTGTTTTTATCACAAAATATTGAGTGGAAAATTGTTCCCATTTCACTCTATGGGAAAGTAGTGACTGGGTGAAATTATTTGATAAAGCGAAATACACATCATTAGAGCGTTTGTTTCCATGTTGTTCAATTTTGACCATTGGAAATAACTTACACCTTCTCTAGAAACCAGAATATAGCATGAATCGGAGCAAGCCCGCTCTCGTGGTGTTCCTTCTGAAACCCATGGGGGCCGTGGTATCTCAGCTGGCAGAGCGTCGAACTCTTGATCGCAAGATTGTGGGCTCGAATCTCACAACCGACGGAATTTATCGAGTCCACCCGCGACCAATCGGCGTGAAAAGTTGGCGAGGCTATATAGCCTAGCGGTTGAATGCATCGTAAAAGAACCCAAGGTTCTTCTTCTTTTGAAACCCACCACCAGAGCGGAGCCATCGGTATTATATCCGCTCACGACGCCTAACGTATTAATATCATTTTCAAAACTTGGTATCTAAATATAACAAATGAAGTCTCTATTAGTAGTAAAGGCACTCCTTAGGGACCTATATATCGTGATGCAGACTTGGCGTTTTTCCTCTATCAAGATTTTGAACTTCGCAATACAAATAGTGTATGAAACAGAAGAACGCTTCACCCGCACTTTCGCTGGATGTGTGCAGCTAGAAGGTGCTTACTTGCTGCGCGCTGGAACGTTACCCAATGGGTGGCATCGACCAGTGAGCAGGACAGAATCGAGTAGATACGGCAATGGGTGCGTTGGCATGATACAAACTCTGTGCCACTGCATCGAGCTATATTCATCCGAGAGGAGCGCGGACGAAGTGGTGTGTAAAATATGTCCATTGCCAGCTTGTACATTACTGAGCTAATCTCACGCGATGCTTCATTGTCAGTCGCCATGTTCCTGACACCACGACCAGGCGATTAGGAGTACCGTCCCTGCCTTTCTGCCAGCCATTATCACGCATCATACGCCTCCACAAACAGTGCACGTCTGGCGGATGTCGTTCCAACAGGCGTACAGGACGCGTCCTGCACTCAACAGACGCATCATGCATACATCGCGCACCTGTCTCTCACTAATAAGCTGTTTCAGGGCGGCGGAACTCTTACCCAGGAGGAGCGACCCGGATGGATAATAGCGTCAGCACTTGACCAGCACGGCCGCTGTCGGATATTTCCCCGGGGACCTCGACGGGGACGTTCTTCACCTGGAGCGCTCAGGCCCCACGCTCCGGTCCTTTGAAACTGCGAGCTGGAGTCGTGAGCACGTCGCCATTATGACGCTACTCGTCGCACAGCTATGGATGGCGCCGTAACTTTTCTGTCGAATGAGTGCCGGGAACACCGGTGGATCCAGAGGGACCATGGAAGGAATTGTCCCTCCTTCAAGACATTCCATGTCGAGACATACGCTTACGATTTTATAAACTGATATCGATCTTCGAGTGGAGGTGTATTTTGTGTTGATGCACGTGGAATCTTAGGCTTGCAATTCAAAATATTTACATAGCGTTAGGCGTCAGACGTAATGTTAACCCGTACCGTCTCGGGGGGAGGGTGTCTTCAACCGCCCCTCAGATTTTTCGCGGATGGTGAACGAATGGTGTGAGGCAGCGCACAAAAATTTTGCACACCTTTTACCACATCAATTTGGCATGCTGTGTCAAAATGTTGGAGTCAGGTCTTCTAGGGTCAACGAGTTAGTCAAGGTCAAGTGAGGTCACCTCCAAAAAAAGTTCCAACAGTCGTCATGCTTTAACGGACACAGATATTTTAATGAAACTTTCAGCGTTTGCTTATCTCTAGGGATGCAACAAGATGTACGAGAGGAATTTTAAATTTTGTTTCGTTTTTTTTTGACTACCTATTACTTTTTCATATTTGCCTATTAGAGATCAAATAGAAGATTCTGGCTAAATTAAGCATCTTTATTAGGGAAAGTTCACTTTCAGCAAAGTTTCTTGGTCTGTTCTACCCATTAGAGAATGAAAATGAAAGAAAACTTGCAAATTCAATTTTGAAAGTTCAAAAAAAATATTATATTTTTTATTTTCGTGAGGCCATAACATTTTATGGCCCTGGTAGATATCGCTGTCCTTTTCCGATTTCAAATAATTTTCTCTCAAATATTCACAAAAATGATCTCCCCAGAGCCAAAAACATAATGTAAGTCGTGAAAAGTCGTGAAAATCTAGCCCCCTAGTTACGTCACTTTTGGGGGAAAATTGCTTGGGGTGGATCCGGACCCTACTCGTCGATCGCTTGCCTATGACACCTCTTTCGTTTTCGTGCGACGATGAGTTTGGACTTTAGAAGGGGGTTGCTATCCGCCCCCCCCCGAGACGGGGTGTGAAGATCTGACCGAGGAGACGGCGCGGGTTAATGCGAACACCTGGGAGTGTGGTGGGGGGTCTTCAGTAAAGAAAGAAAACCGGTGGATTCCTGGTGCTATTTAAAAAAACTCTGAAATATGCGTCCGCGACAGGCACGCCCGGATGCTAACTAGTATGCGCGCCAAGAATATAATTGCAATCTATGAGACTCTGTCTCTATCAAATATAATGCGACGCGTATTTATGAAAGTTAGGTTGCCTTCAGACGTCAATTTCATTGCTACTTACAGTTGTCTATTGCGTATATTGTTAAATTTCGTGCTGGCTTCTGGAACTATTTTCCACCATAGACGGCGAGCCGCCGATAGCGACGCCCGCAGCCTGCGACCAATCCCTGAATGCCCGCCATTCGTAATACGGCGGGGTGCGGAATAATTCCTTAAATGTTAATGGGCCTCAACACCGAAGTTATAAGCAGATTTTCATATTTGAAAAGATAGTCGATGTTCCTGGCATGAGTTCCACCACCATTGTAGTTTAGGCCGGCAGGTTTTCTCGACATTGTTTAAGAACATTGTTTCCCGTACCGGTAGCTCAGTTGGTTAGAGCACTGGCCTGCGCTGGTCTCCCTTATCCTGGCAACGCAGGCTAACACTACGACAGGCCGGCACTGTGACATATCGACACTGTTGGCAAATGGGCTGGCACTACAGCAGGCCGACACTGTTGGCAGATAGACTGACACTACAACAGGCCGACACTGTTGGCAGATAGACTGAGACTACAACAGGCCGAGACTGTTGGCAGATAGACTGACACTACAACAGGCCGACACTGTTGGCAGATGGACTGACACTGCGGCAGATCGAGACTGTTGGCAGATTGGCTGACACTATAAGAGGCTGACACTGTTGGCAGATCGACAGCATCGGTTGGCAGGCGGATCTGACCAGTGCCGACGGCGAGTGGTGGCCGTAATCTGGGGGAATTGTTTTCCAGCGAAAGGAGGTCGAGCTCATTTTGTCAATGCCTTTAGCGATAAAACTTCTTGACTGCGTCACGCCTAAAGCCGTTTTACACAGGACCATAATGGACTACAATGCGCCTTCGCCACTTGCCGTCGTTCTTCCAGCGTTATTGCTGGCTTCTTTTGCTCGCATTGGCAAATGTCATTAGTGCACGAATGCCTGGCACCCTACATTTCCCAATCCCGCGGCCCACCGGCGAAACAGTGTGGGCGGCGCCATTAGCCGTGAACGTGCATAAAGTGTGTTGTGAACCAACCAATAAACAAACAAACAAAGCCTGGCACCCTACTTCTGGAACGCTACTGTACAGGGCGAATCAGAGTTCAATGGCATAAACGACGGTCACGACCTAATCATCCGCAGCCGATCCTGCTTTCAAATGAGTTGTGGCAACTCAAAGGCCTCGCTGGATACAGCTTGGTGCCAGTGAAGCACAAATACATGCTGCAAATGGTTGGGCGACTGCGAAACGCTGACCCGCCATCGTCAACCTTGTCACCAGCCAGGCGACCTTGTTGTGGACTGACGGTTGGCGGCATTTCACGGAATTTGTGTCGGCGTTCGCGGGACGTGTCGACTTTGTGCCGTGAATTCATGCGCTGTCGATGCGATTATGGTTCTCACTGCAAGCTCGTGTCAATGACTCGGCTTAACCAGGTGAGGTAGCACCCAAAGCTTTGTATTTGTAGCACACGGCATACATTCGGCATCGGTGAAGCAGCAGAATTGGCAACACGTCTCAGGTATTCCGCCGAAGCAGATCTGTTCATTGCTGTGTAAGAACATCACCGCGCTTACGTTAATGTGCAATCGACACAACGGAAGTCTGTAATATGGGTTAAAGTAGAATCGAGGAGTGTCACAAATTATCTCGGCGCAACCATCGATTGAAGATATTACGTTCTACGGCTGCTGGGCGCTCTTTTTGGTGTATAAGCCCAAGACACAGTGCAGCATTATCCCTTCATTTTGATATATAGCTTGCACAGCGACTGCCATTTGTGTTAATTCTAGCCTGTGGTATTATGCGCCGGAGTGAATTGTTCGCTCTTAAATCAGCTTCCACTTTCCCACGTATTACTAAATGCAATTAATTACATTAATTATCACACGGAACGCGAGAGAGGCGGAAGTGGCCTTTCCACTCCTGAACCGAAAATAAGAGTCGCGTCGGAATTTCATATGCGAAATCGAAAGTCTGAACTAAAAATCCTATCCTCGGAAGCATTCGGGACAACTTTTAGATGACTGAATTTTCGTGGTTGGAGTCAACGGTTGGGATCATAGCGACCAATATGGATTTGCGTCAGATTCACCGGGTATGATTCACGCTCGCGTCCTTTACCGGGCGAAATACGATAAGTGTGAATTCAACGACATGGGATTACAACGGCACGAGGCACCTGCGTCTCAACTTCATTTGCTCCCACCTTACACCGGGCTGAGGTTCTGTTTCTCAGCTAATATGTTGATACATTCCACTGTTTGCCCTCCACGATATCCCGTGGAATGGGGACTAGTGGTCCAGGGGTAAGTTGCTCGTCTCCCAATCGAAAGATTGTCGGTTCGAGTCTCACCTGTCGCTACTCTTCGCCCGCGACCAATCGGCGTGAGCGATTGGTGACGCTACATGACTCAACGGTCGATGTGTCGTAAAGCCAATAACTAACCAACCGACGTGCCGTGGAACATCAAGCAGCGGTCTCCCGGGAACTCGCGCTCGCCACAAGTCAATGGAGCTTCTCCGCTAAATTATACAAACGCACCAGTCGTCACCACGATACGTAACTGGGGCCTCTCCACTGTATCACTCGAAACACCAGTAGTCAGCCTATCAGTCAGGCTTCAAATTATCCAGCCTCTTTGTTTCAGATTTTCGAGTGGCGACTTGGCAAAATATCACGCGCGGTCGTCACCACCATGGGCGAATCAACGGGCGTTGCGCCCTCCAACCTGGATGCGCATCGCCAAAAACTGGAGCTGCTGAAGCAGGAGCAACTTTGCTGGAGCAAAAACGTCACCGCCACACAGCCAGGTCAGCAGGTCGCCCAGCACATGCGATACCGTCACACTCTCGGGGCACAGGTCACGCGGTCAGATGACAGACACGAGCTAATGCTCGTGTCTGTCATCTGACGGCCATGTTATCTGTCACCCAGAAAACATGGCCGTCAGGCTACAGCTACCAATGTGTAGGCTGTAAATAGCCTACACACAGAAACACGACCGTGTGTCGGAAATGTAGCCATCACTAGCCATCACATCAGATCAGAAATGTAGCTGTCACATCAGGTCAGAAATACTACCGTGTGTCGAAAATGTAGCCATCACATCAGGCCATAAACACGACCGTGTGTCGGAGATGTAGCCATCACATCAGGCCATAAACAGGACCATGTGTCGGAAATGTAGCCATCACTAGCCATCACATGGGATCAGAAACACTACCGTGTGTCGGAGATGTAGCCATCACATCAGGCCATAAACACGACCGTGTGTCGGAGATGTAGCCATCACATCAGATCAGAAACACTACCGTGTGTCGGAGATGTAGCCATCACATCAGGCCGTAAACAGGACCGTGTGTCGGAGATGTAGCCATCACTAGCCATCACATCAGACCAGAAACACTACCGTGTGTCGGAGATGTAGCCATCACATCAGGCCATAAACACTACCGTGTGTCGGAGATGTAGCCATCACTAGCCATCACATCAGATCAGAAACACTACCGTGTGTCGGAAATGTAGCCATCACATCAGGAAAAAACAGGACCGTGTGTCGGAGATGTAGCCATCACAGCAGAAACACGACCGTGTGTCGGAAATGTAGCCATCACTATGTGTCGGAGATGTAGCCATCATCAGAAACACTACCGTGTGTCGGAAATGTAGCCATCACATCAGGCCAGAAACACGACCGTGTGTCGGAGATGTAGCCATCACATAATGTCAGAAACAGACCGTGTGTGGAAAGGCACATCGAAGCAGACCGTGTGTCGGAAATGTAGCCATCACATCAGGCCAGAAACACGACCGTGTGTCGGAGATGTAGCCATCACATCAGGCCGTAAACAGGACCGTGTGTCGGAGATGTAGCCGTCACTAGCATCACATCGGATCCAAAACACGACCGTGTGTCGGAGATGTAGCCATCACATCAGGCCAGAAACACGACCGTGTGTCGGAGATGTAGCCATCACATCAGGCCAGAAACACGACCGTGTGTCGGAGATGTAGCCATCACATCAGGCCAGAAACAGGACCGTGTGTCGGAGATGTAGCCATCACATCAGGCCATAAACATGAGTGACACAAAACCTGGGAATAGAAGCAGTTGTACCGAGCAAGATTTCCACGGACTGTTCAGATTTCGAAAATACAAAATGGCATGCTTGCCCGTTTTTGCTACCCATATATGCCAACAATCTCGGTTCTAAGACATGAAATGTGAATCTATTTGGGAAGAGATGTTGAACTCCTGTATCTGTCACCCACGCTCGTGCCCGGGTAGCAGGCTCTTTCACCTCTTAACTCTCAGCGATATTTTCCAAGGAGAAGGCATATAATTCCCAACTTAAACAAAATTTATGTATTACTGCTACTACTGGTTATTGTTGGGAAATGTTGTCTTGTCTCACTCAAACGTTTGAATGAAAATATCCATAGCTATACCTAGCTGCGCTGGTACACAAAGTACCAATCCAAGGTGCTCCTCATTTTTATCGAACAAAATACATATAATGCACAAAACCATACGGGAACTGCATGTACTGTGTATGTCTTTTACGCAACGAAATTCAAGCATGCTTAATGCTACTAATCATTGGCATCCATGTCAGAGTAAAAACTGTGGCGTCATCTATGCTTAAAGGCGATCCTTTCGCGTACCATAAAAGTAAAGGTATCGTGCACAAACCAAAGATTGACTGTCGCAGTTGCTTCTACAGCGGGTGTCGCCGCATACTCAATTTCATAACAGCAACGTGCCGAAATTACCACTGCGCCACGGCCATACAGAACCTTGCTGCTTGAACCACGGCCTGCTCGGCACATTATATAGCCGTACATCTGTAGCAAGTTCTGCTTGTGCGTTCAGAATTAACCATGCTCCAGACATGATGTCAAACTTGTACACATCTGACAGGTCATGACGGAAGTCAGCAAGTTTTTTGCTTAAGTGATTGAGTATTCAGGCGTTTGATTAAAAGGCCGCTTGGATTTCCGCCGCCCTGTCTTGTCCAACTGGAACAGCCCCTGCAGACGTGGTAGTTCGTCTTGCGGTGTTTGCGTGGCTAGGAAGTCCTGGGGTCAGCATCAGGGTCAGCTTGGTCTGGTGCAGCGCCAGTTGGCGGGATAGTGACTGCCGTCGCCGTCAGATCCGGTGCCGTGGCCGGTTCCGCCCGCTGCCGACCTCGATCCGCCTCCAGCGTATGGCCGACAGCTGGTGTTTCCCCACCAACGTCTCCCGGCTTTCCAGCGGTGATGACCGCCCAGGCGGCCACAGCCGTCCCAGTGGCCAGACTACAGCTGCTACAGCAGCTACGGTCGCTCCAAAGATGGCGAAAGAGACAGCCCGGGCGATGATCTGATGCTGTGTTGTGATGGCGGCCGTTCCCGCGATGCCAGTGGCTTCGTGCTGGACCGGGCTGACACTGGCTAAAACAAAAATGGTGGATGCTGTGTGCTGGGCGTAGCTGGTCAGGCACGTGGCCATTACTTGTCTCCACAATTATTGCACCTATTTTTCCCCACTGGTATTCACGCCTCATTTTGAGGAAGTGTGACGGTGTTGAAAAGGAGCAACTATGTGGTCGTTGCCCATATAATGAATCCCCTCCACATTAAACTATATCTGGAAGTAGCGGATAACAGAAAGGAGCAATTGTTTCCATGGAAATAGAATCGCATATTTATCCAAGCTAATACTATATATGCTTTCGTTAGAAATGTGTTGGCATCAGATTACTCTCCGTAATATATTTTGTTTTGCTGGTTGTTATCAGGGGCTAAATAATTTGTTTTTCTTGTTTATACTGGACTCTTGGACATCAATTGCAGGTCTAGCACTCTCCGCACCAGCCCAGAGTGCCTGATTTCCCCACGCATTTAACCATTTGTGCCGATATATATATATATATATATATATATATATATATATATATATATATATTATATATATATATATATATATATAGTTATAAACACTGGGCGCGGGTTAATAATAATCATATTAAATCTGCTTTCAGTATGACACCGTACGTTCTTCAGTGCCACGTTGCACCATGTGTTCGCCACATTTGACAATAAAAACAATTCATGTCCTTGTTATTGTTCTGACAAACAACTTGTTCTTGTTTTACAAGACATGTGATGGTGCTTGTTACGTGGGAAAACGGGATACAAATTGTACGCCAGGGTCCAAAATCGCCTGTGGTTCATTCGGTGGGGAAGAGAAGAGCTTGCAGTGAGTAAGCACTCCAAGGGACCGGACCACGAAATCCAAGATTTCCGCATAGTTGGACTAGAAAGTGTCTGGAAGGAAAATGTGCTTCATAGACGGCAACGGAAAGGCAGATAGATCAGCATATTTGGAACTGAGTTGAAAGTAGGGGGACTAAATCGGAAAAAAAGGATTTACGAGGTGCTATAGTGTAAGATGTTGTACACTCGCCTTCAGTGGAACGTGTGGAGCACCTTGAACATGGCCGACCCACTATGAACGTAGAATGAGACGCTTCACACCAAAAATTACTGGTAGGCTGTGCCGCTTCACAGTTATGCGTTACGTGACAGTCTACCAGCTTCGCCACCGGCCAGCGTCCGAGCCATAGGAATTCGCGTGTGTGGTCGTCGCGCGACCATTTGCCCTGCAGCTATACAGTGGTAAACACGGGTCTTCGCTGTTCCCGCCTTGCATCCCTCTGTCGGCGAAACAACACTGGCAGTTCAATGAGCAGGTTACTGGACCTCTGTCGACAAGCAACAATCGATCACTGCGGATTTCTGACTCCGGCAACGCGGAATGAGCTGGAAAGGATGGAAAAACTTCAATTGCTTAGATGAAAAATAGAGATGGGAAAAGATGCGAAAGAAAATGGGTGGTTTATGATGTCAATGAAGTATTCTCCGGCCCCAAAATAAGAATGGAATGTCCAGGATTTATACGTTTTAGAAACGTAGTTCGAACTCTTGCTGGGGTGGCCTTATGGACAAGGATCCAATTGCTAAGAAGAGCTGGTTGCGTGAACCCTGACGATAAATTCATGAATTGCAGTTTTACCGTATACATTTAGCACGGCGAGCCCGACAGCTCGCTCTTGACTTTATCGTGCCAATTGCCAACTGACCCTCTCATCCGGGGACTAAAAGTAAGCGCACGAAGCGACTAGAACCCGGCATCGCCAGGACAGCGGAGATGGACGTAGTACAGCGCTATGGTCAACTAAGCTATTGAGGCGGAGGGTCACAAGATCTCGGCTCTCGGATGCACTTGCTTCCTGAATTCAGACTCATTGGCAAGCCAATTAGTTACTTGACTAAATTGTATCTACTTCATTGAGAATCACACGTTGTAGGGCGTAGGGTATGATTGCAGACATGGTTGCGTGATATATTATTTATTGCATATGTTATGCACTAACCTAACCTAACCTAACCTAACCTAACCTAACCTAACCTGCAAGCGACATATCCAGAATTCCGTGGGGATAGAATATGTCTTCACGTGGATACCATCCAGCTATTTTACCATAAAAATATTTTATTTTATATTGCTTCAGAACGACATTTAGCACGCGCCCTGGAGGGTCTCTGAAAATTACGCGCACTGGAGGGGGGGGGGGCGGATTCCGCCCCATAAGATCTCGGCTCCTATTGAGGCTAGAGCAACGAAGGTCGCAGGGTGGATGGGCACGATAGTGATCTCTATTGTGTGCAAATTTCAAGACCTTAGATCAAAATCTTCAAGGTCAAATGAGGTCAAAATATCAAAATTATCCGGGGTTCCAGTTGACCAAGTTTGGTTCCATTAGCCTGTCACGAACTTGACCTGACTTGACCTCAGCGGCCTAACATGACTTTTAAATTATATAGCATAACAATATGCATCAAACAAGTCGCTAGTGTTGGCAAGTGTTCTTGCCAACACTAGCGACTTATTTGATGCATATTGTTAATGCATATTCCCTTTTGGAAATATACGGGAAGCGCATCAGCACCGATTTTTGTGGTCTGGTGCTGCGAATTGTTTTTACTTTAACGGCCACTGACTTCAAAAATCTTCGGCCGATGCTCACTTTTCTTGCTTTAAACAATGCGTCGGTCATTTCTAAGCAGGTATGCAAAAATTGGCGTATATCGGCCGGTACAATATGGAGTTATGTACGAAAAATATGAGGGGTTGGCGGACTTCGCCATCCCCCTCCAGGGCGTGTGTTTACCTGTCATGAACTTGACCTGACTTGACTTCGGTGACTTGACACGACTTTGAAACAATATAGCATGACAATGTATATCAAACAAGTCGCTAGTTTTGCCAAGAACACTTCATTTTTGCCAATATACGGGAAGCGCATCAGCGCCGATATTTGTGCTCTGGCGCTGATTTTTTTTTGGAACTTTAGCGACGGCTGACTCCACAAATTTTCTGTCGATTTTCATTTTTCTTACTTTAAACAAAGCGCCGGACATTTATTAGCAGGTTCACAAACAATGGCGTATATCGGCCGGTAAAATCTGGAGTTATCCACGAAAAAAGCCTGAGGGTGGGCGGATTGCGCCTCCCCGCCCCCCCCCCCTCCAGGGCGCGTGTTTACCGAACGATCTGCCATGGTTGGTGTGAAACCACCGTTAATTATTTGAAAACTGAACGTGATTTAATACCATACTCGTATGTTGAATTCCAGCGTCGGTAGCATCAATAACACCCCTGGTGTCAGTGAAATACGCTTTCCAGCACCAAGCCGTGCTTTTGAAAAATGTTCGGAACAAGGACCAATGAATTTGCACCGACCTGAATCGTCTACCAGATTAAATGGCTGCGACCGTGTGGTGTGTGGTGCGTATGAGCATATATTAATTATATTTTATATAATTTTGGGTTTGCTAGTCGTAAACTATAAGATTATATTCTCATTAGCAAAATGACACTGTGCCATTGCAAGTTCAATGGTGCCATTCATACAAATACTCTATCAACTGCAAAAGGCTAAGTCTGCTGCAGAAATTCCACGAATTATGGTAGCCTTGCAGCATACAGCTGCAGACAATGTATCTTTAATTGATTGATTTCAATTTGAGTACGCAATGTTGCGATCCAGAGCAATGCATCCAGGCTTTTCTCTGAACTCAGTTCTTTCATTCGTTCTGTCGTACTATTCCTGAATTGCTAAATAGTGGTGGGGCAGTCTGTGAAGACATATACTCCTGAAAAACTACACCACACTCCCAAAAGAAAGTTTCCGATGAATCCAACTCATTTTACTGTAAAGATGTACGTAAAACGAGGGAATCGTACTTAAAAGTGTTTCCCTGTAGAAAACGTTTGGAATACATCATGTTGTAAAGCATGTTTCATGGAAATGTATATCATGCCCATTGTTGTATGACCTTTACTTAGGAAGACTATCTTTCAGATGTCATCCATCGGGACCTACAATGGCCCGAAGTAACATTTAGTGAAACAAGGGGTGGAAAGTTTGTCAAATGTTTTGTAATAATTCCCATCCCTCTGATCTTCCTATCATCTCAGCACCGCTTGGGGAACATTCATCCTATTTCTAGTTTCATCTAGGTTAACGATACGGGGAGAGGGATAATACATCTAACGTTTATGTACCTATAATTCCTAAAATAACGTTCTGACAAGAAGTTGATCGTCGTGATCCCACATTCAATGTAATCTCGTCGGAAATGAACGCTTATATCGCATCCAAATCTAGGCGTGGGATTGATGGACGGCATCGTATCTTTAAGCAATTTGTGCCGAAGTGCATGATTATAGTGAAGAATGGCTTTGGCTACTGTTGAATGGTAAACGATATGAGCTTAATGATCGACGCAAAATTCTGTTGGAACTGGATCAAATACTTGGAAATACCGCCAAGAGTCTTTGGCTTCATAACCACCACAATGCCTCATAATCCAGCATGAGCTCTCAATTGATCTGGTGTTCCCACAGACGGTCTCTTCTGCCCACTGACCGCTGCTGACCCACAGACGGCCTCTTCTGTCCACTGACCGCTGCTGACCCACAGACGGCCTCTTCTGCCCACTGACCGCTGCTGACCCACAGACGGCCTCTTCTGCCCACTGACCGCTGCTGACCCACAGACGGCTTCTCTGCCCACTGACCGCTCTACCTGCCCACTGACCGCTGCTGACCACAGACGGCCTCTTCTGCCCACTGACCGCTGCTGACCCACAGACGGCCTCTTCTGCCCACTGACCGCTGCTGACCTACAGACGGCCTCTTCTGTCCACTGACCGCTGCTGACCCACAGACGGCCTCTTCTGCCCACTGACCGCTGCTGACCCTACAGACGGCCTCTTCTGCCCACTGACCGCTGCTGACCCACAGACGGCCTCCTCTGCCCACTGACCGCTGCTGGACCCAGACGGCTTCTTCTGTCCACTGACCGCTGCTGACCCGCAGACGGCCTCTTCTGCCCACTGACCGCTGCTGACCCACAGACGGCCTCTTCTGCCCACTGACCGCTGCTGACCCACAGACGGCCTCTTCTGCCCGTTGACGTTCGATGGCATAGCATGCTGGGAGGCTACCCCAGCCGGCGAGACGGCCAGCCAGCCATGCCCGCACTACTTCCAGGGATTCATCCCACAGGTGAGCCGCCCGCACGCTAGAGCCAGCATACGCCGCTATGGTATTTATAAGTCGCTGTAGCCATTATGCATAGCTGCAGCCAACAGATGTCACATCAGTCAGCATAGGCCAATGTAGTTAAACGGCACTGCAGTCATAGGCACCAGCGGCCAACAGACTTTACTGCAGTCATCACCAACCACTGCAGCTATCACCAACCACTGCAGCTATCACCAACTACTGCAATCATCACAAATAACTGCAGTCACCAACAACCACTGTGGTCATCACCAACAACTGCAGTCATCACCAACCACAGGAGTCATCACGAACCATTGCAGTCATCACCAACCAGTGCAGTCATCACCAACCACTGCAGCTATCACCAACCACTGCAGTCATCACCAACCACTGCAGCTATCACTAACCACTACGTCATCAACAACCACTGCAGTCATCACCAACCACTGAAGCCATCACCAACCGGTGCAGTCATCACTAACCACTGCAGTCATCACCAACCACTGCAGCTATCACTAACCATTGCAGCCATCAACAACCACGAACGATGACCGGTCTAGGGCAAGATTGCGGTCGAGGTCAGGGGCAAGTTGGGATATTGTATCACATAAATGAATGAAGCATATATACTGATGAGTGGATACAGGGGGACGCATAGGAAGCGTGTGATCGCCATGGAGACTGGCGTTACATGTGTACATTGTGAAAATAATTTTAAGTTCGTTGTTGGTTCTTGGGACATTAAGCCAGAGTGAAGGAACATACGTATGTCTTGCATAACAATCATTATGGCGCGAGGAATTGCATGCCCTTCCTTTGCATTTAAACATCTTCAGGTTTAGGCGTTGCTCCAGGCTGTTTTATTGGCTTTTGTAGTTGACGATACTTGTGCTCGCTTTACATTGATCATTACGGAGAAAGGCACGCCCAGATAGCGACGACAGGCGTTTATGAGTGTCGTGCCGTGACGTAACATCGAGTATTTAATATTCGAAGAAAATGGGCACTAGTTTGATTAGCTAACTGCTAAGTCTACCCGTGATCAAGTGCAACCATCTACGTCTTGGGAAAGTTTTAACGTTAGAATGGTCGGACTTTTTGTAACCTTTTGTCTTCACAGAAAGTTTCCAAACTCGCAAAAAAAGCATTTCAGGACATCGCAAATGACAACTTCGTAAACAAAACTCTAAAAATATGTTGCGTAACTGTTATGCAGGCCCCCATGCACCCACGAGCACGAATGTCCACGGTACATCATATGAAGGACTGTCGTGGCCATTGATGTTAACCAGACAACGGCACTGATCACATTTTGGCTGCCTTGCGAACTCTGACAAACACATTCGCGATAAGCTTATTGAATGGTAGGGAAGTTCACTGATCCGTTCGAATGCGCTCTAAGTTGGACCACACTCTGCTGACTACATAATCGACCCTATGGACTTAGGTGCATACTAGTAAACGTGATATCATATGGGTGATATGATTTCACGCGACGTCATATGGGTCACATGGGTATACGTGATGTTACGTTGATCATATGGGTGCACATGATGTGTGGGTCGCATGGGTGCACGTCAGTATCTTCGAGTCGTATACCCATCAATATCAAATCCCTCAATGTTCGAGAGCCTGAGCTAATTCGTGCCCACGTCCCCATGATGGACTTCATAGGACACCTGCGGCGTGGTTCAGTTCCGTGTGCGGCACGGGTGTCGGCAGTGTGCGCCATGGCACGAGCCCGGCCGGCGCTGACGGTGCGCCGAGATCGCCGACCACGCGCCGTGGCCGTGTCGCCAGCCCGGCGCGAACGCCGGCACGCGCCAGGAGTCGCACGACCGCCCTCAGACCGGGTAATTGGACCCGCCGCCAGATCGAAATTGGACACGGGGCTGGCCAAACGTGTAGAGCCACGGAGCCGGCCACAAGTGGCCGGGCAGCTGCGATATTGCTCAGCGGGACGACGCGTCCGCTCCGCATATCGGCCGGACGCGTTATGGCCACACGGCGACCGTACAGACAGACCGCAGTCGCCGCCGTGGCTAGCGCGCTTCCGTTGCCGTCGGGCTGGGCCGCAACACTCCTGGCACATTGCGGTGATGGAGTTGCGTCAGCTTGACTCGTCGGCAGCGTCGCTCGACTCCGCATCATTGCAAGACGCGAACATACTCGGACACGCACAGCACTCCAATTACCGAATTAAATCCGGCGCCGCCTCGTTCGTTGTGGGCGCGGACAAGCACGCTGCGTGGAGGGCAGATCAGTGCACGTGATGAAAGTGGACCGCGGATAATTCACGGTGACGGACGGGGGAGACACGCTTCCCAGTAAAACGTTCGCGTGAGGGACGATGCCTATAGCATGCCACTCACAGTTGGGGCACTCTTGCGGTGGGGAGATGATCTTACAAAACAGCGTCGTTGTGCAGGGGTGTCGCCTCACGTAATAGTGCCATCTCGCAGGGGTGTCGCCTCAAGTAACAATGTCGTCGCGCAAGGGTGTCGCCTCACGTAATAATGCCATCTCGCAGGGGTGCCGCCTCAAGTAACAGTGTCGTCGCGCAGGGGTGTCGCCTCAAGCAGGAGTATCGTCGCGCAGGGGTATCGCCACAAGTAACAGTGTCATCAAACAGAGGTGTCGCCTCACGTAACTGTCGTCGCGCAGGGGTGTCGCCTCACGTAACAGTGTCGTCGCGCAGGGGTGTCGCCTCACGTAACAGTGTCTCACGTAACGTCGCGCAGGGGTGTCGCTCACGTAACAGTGTCGTCACAGGGTGTGCCTCCGTTGTGGCAGGGGTGTCGCCTCACGTAACAGTGTCGTCGCGCAGGGGTGTCGCCTCACGTAACTGTCGTCGCGCAGGGGTGTCGCCTACAGGGGTGTCGCCTCACGTACAGTGTCGTCGCGCAGGGGTGTCGCCTCACGTAACAGTCGTGCAGAGGTGTCGCCTCACGTAACAGTGTCGTCGCGCAGGGGTGTCGCCTCACGTAACAGTGTCGTCGCGCAGGGGTGTCGCCTCACGTAACAGTGTCGTCGCGCAGGGGTGTCGCCTCACGTAACAGTATCGTCGCGCAGGGGTGTCGCCTCACGTAACAGTGTCGTCGCGCAGGGGTGTCGCCTCACGTAACAGTGTCGTCGGAGGGCAAAGTTCGTGCGCAGGGGTGTCGCCTCACGTAACAGTGCGTCACAGGGGTAAAGGTCGTCGCGCAGGGGTGTCGCCTCACGTAACAGTGTCGTCGCGCAGGGGTGTCGCCTCACGTAACAGGGTGCGCAGGGGTGTGCAAGTCGTCGCGCAGGGGTGTCGCCTCACGTAACAGTGTCGTCGCGCAGGGGTGTCGCCTCACGTAACAGTGTCGTCACACAGGGGGTCGCCTCACGTAACAGTGTCGTCGCGCAGGGGTGTCGCACCGGGACACGAGCTGACAGAAGTTCCATTGTATATTCTGCACTCTATAATGTTTACGACTGATTGCTTTTGAGATGACTATTTCTGGACTGTGAGCGAAGTATTCCCGCAGCATTTTAACCCTAGAACTGCCAAAAATGAGAATATTTTTCATCTCTCCGTGCTTCCCGGAATAGTCATGCGATCGGATTCACATTTGACACACCTTTTGACGAGTGCACAGCGCGATCTTTGGCGTTTAAATGCTTGTCTGTGGATCCAGGGCCACCGAGCTATCCGAGGTCAAATCAACCGATTTCGAAACGGGTGGTGTTTAGGAAATTGTTCCAAGAATTGCCAAAAACAGGGCTTCAAAGATTGATGAAGGGATTGATCGATCATTGAATATTGATGTATTGATGTTTGTAAAAGAAAAGTGGCTTGGGCCGCTTGGCCACGTGCCAAGGTCAGGTCAAGGTCAAAACTGTTTTGAATATATGCGCAGAGTTTGGATCCTAAAAGTTATAGCGCAACACCTAACTATATGTGATAGAAGCGCAATGGTGTTTATAAGTGTGCGACACATCTGGTCACTATCAGGTCAGGTCGCGAAGTTATGACCAAACATGTGCACGATTGTCCCATCCGCAAGAATGACTGCTTGTCGAAATGTCATCTATTCTTCGTTTTAAGGTTATCCTAGGTTTCGTAGGGATATACGATATCTTATGGAAATAACCGATATGCCCTGGTGTGATGCATGTTGACTTCTTGCAACAAGTTGTTTTCTAATGTAGGTTTAGATACTCAATTCAAATCCATCGCTCCCTTCTGCCCCAGAAATGCACAAATTAAATAAATTGGCAGCACGTGAAAAACGTGGAAATGGATGACCGGTCAAATGCTATTATATTATTTTTTTTCAAGTCTTTGGGTACCGTGTGTTTCCGTGAAGCCTGTCACGTCCACATGTCTGCTTCATCGCTTTTTCTTTCGTGGTTTGGGAGGCTCACGAGGCGTCCTAAAGCCTAAAAAGCTAACTAACTAACGAAGTATCACGAGACAATTATTTTCGAACGCGGACTAACTGTGTTACTTCCCACGCCTCCTACGCATGAACTTGGACGTCAATTCGCATTTTGTTAATACCATGGTGCCAAAAGCTCAGCTAGCTCTTTGACCTCTATTGGTGTTAGGTTCATCTGAAAATGTCGTTTGGGCAGCTGCCAGGATTCGTTAACAGGAAAAATACACCCATCCGTGTGCGACACCCCGACTTTGGCCTCTTTGACCTCTTTGACCGGACCTCGAAGTTCCACGATACAAGATAAACACAATGTTTATTCGTCATTGGACAGATAAAGGATGGCACTATGTGCCAGTAAAAACCGCAATTCTCTGTGTGGTCTTGATCAAAAGTTGGAGTGAAAGGGAGGGAATCCCCTTCCTCTAGCCTGTGTTTGGTTTCCTGACACCATGGGGATTGTGTGCAGGTGAACAACCCAGTTAAGGTTTCAATATCGCCGGACATTAATTATACATATTGATCCACAAATTCCCTAGGTCGCTCAGTCACCCACCAACAGGCGATCCAGAAGGACATGTAGCCTCGTTCCGTGCTTTCTCTGGCCAGTTGCCAACTGACCCTTTCGGCCGGGGGCTAAATGTGAGCGCGTGAAACGACTCGAACCCTGTCTTGCCAGGACAGGGAGATCAGTACAGGCTAGCGCTCCAACCAACTGCTGTACCAAGGTGCCCGGGCTGCCACAGCGCTTCGGTCACTGAGTTCAGCGGCTGTTGCACCATGACACCAGACATGTCAGGCCATGACACCAGACGTGTCAGCCGCTCACGCCCGCGCAGTGTCAGCTGAGCGGCTGTTGCACCATGACACCAGACGTGTCAGGCCATGACACCAGACGTGTCAGCCGCTCACGCCCGCGCAGTGTGAGCTGAGTGGCTGTTGCACCATGACACCAGACGTGTCAGGCCATGACACCAGACGTGTCAGTCGCTCACATCCGCGCAGTGTGAGCTGAGCGGCTGTTGCACCATGACACCAGACGTGTCAGCCGCCACATCCGTGCAGTGTCAGCTGAGCGGCTGTTGCACCATGACACCAGACATGTCAGGCCATGACACCAGACGTATCAGCCGCTCATACCCGAGCAGTATCAGCTGAGTGGCTGTTGCACCATGACACCAGACGTGTCAGCCGCTCACACCCGCGCAGTGTCAGTTGAGCGGCTATTGTGTCATGACACCAGACGTGTCAGGCCATGCCACCAGACATGCCAGGCCATGACACCAGACGTGTCAGCCGCCCACACCCGCGCAGTGTGAGCTGAGCGGCTGTTGCACCATGACACCAGACGTGTCAAGCCATGACACCAGACGTGCCAGGCCATGACACCAGACGTGTCAGCCTCTCACACCCGCGCAGTGCTGCCCTCTGCCGTGAGCTCTGGAAGCCGTGATCTCCGCGACTATTCCGGCTATTTAGGCCTACTTTGCAGCCGGCTCATGCTCAGCAGATTCCAGCGCACTTACGCATACCCCATGCTGTAACCGTGCCTAATAGAAAGTGAGCCTCAGAACTCGCTCTGCTCGAGTTGATTCCCATGCTTTGGTCTGTTTGATGTAGGTCTGTACCATTTTCACACAGAAACGCCTGATAACGGTGGCTGAAAGCCCTCGAAGTTAAGCATCCGCCGTTTCAGCGCTGAAGTCGCCGTTGATTCATCATGTAAAATGGAAAACTAATATGAATCTGTTGTTTGAATTGACCTAGGTTTTCATCGAATTTAACGTTTTCTCTTCATGCGGCCATTAAATTTGTGAGTAAAATATTGCTGGCGAGCTTTTCTTTCATTCAAACAAAAAGAGGGTGTTAACCTGTACATTACAGGCAGGTAACACGTTATGCACTTATAACCGTTACTCTCGTTTCTCATACAGGATCACTGTATTCAAATCCTGACAAGTATGGGGTTGCTCATTAACAACCTGCAATAGTTCCTGGCGTTGAGACCCATCCTTAGCAATGCTTGCAGCATATTCCGCAATGAGTTGAACCACTCGTTCCGCATGCAGTTAACACTTTTATAGTTTCTCTTGCTTCCCGAAACGCGCTGTTCATTTTCTTTCCTCGACAGGTTGGTAAAGTCAGCCATTGTCAGATTAAGGCAGGCTGAGCAAAAACTGAAAATCCGATGTTATCAGACCATATATTTGGTTTTCTATACCAATGAAAACTGACTGGACGAGGAATCTGCCGAGTCTTCGAGCGGCTCATCATTTCGAATTTCTTCTGCAATCTTCTCTTGCATTCCGATCCACCCCGTCCAGAAATTGAGGGCTTTGTAAACGGTAAGAAAATGAGCCTTATGCTGCCGTGAATAAAAATCGAACTGCAAAAATTGTCCAGATTGATCTGATCAAAAGTTTTAAAAGTTGAAGTTTTAAAATTTGTAACATATATTTTCTAATTTAAAAAATACATCTACAACCTGCGCCTAAGTCAACTTCGTTATATAAAAGTGTATAATTTGGTAGAAATTTGTGAACTTGGCTATACTAAAGAATGAATGCCATCAAAAATGAAAATGACGCCATCAGAATCAAGAATGACGTCATAAAAGATTGCATTTCCTAAAATTCCGAGATATCAATTTCCATAGTTTGTTGAGGAAAGCAATTCCCACTAAAATGCATGTACATTTATGCATTCTGGAAGGTGTGGCATCTTAAAGTTTTGCATAGCCTGAATCAACCGGTTGCAAGTCAGTGCCCCTGAATCATCTGATCTCAAGGCTTATATAAACATGCGAAACTGATGCAGGAACAGGTGTGCCAAGTTTGAGTGTGCTGCCGCGTGCCGGGTTTGTACTACCGAGAACATCACTGTGGACGGGGTGAGGGGAGCGATTTCCACCACCCATGGACCTGGTGAGGTTTAAATGCTCATTCATACCTACCCCTGAACCTATGAAACAGCATAAGAGGGAAAAACAAGGGTAAGCCCCTAAGGCCATGACATCTCCTTTTCAGGTGGAGCAGGAGACCCCCCTTGATCGTTACCCCCTAGACGAGTTCCGTGGCGACGCCACTGTTTCTTTGTCAAAGCCCAGGGCCTGATTATATAAAGACTCCCAGGCGCTCACTCGCAAACCCACTCACAACACTCACAATGTACGATGAATGGGACAGCTGCTGTGAGCACAAACGCTGTTGATATTGCAGTCCCCGCTGGACTGTAGTCCGGAAAGGATTGGCAAGCTCACTAGCTTGACCGTTTTCTTGGCCCTTCAATGTTGGGCTACGGCCAGCGTCAGTGTCGATGTACCGACGAATTATTCATTTTTCATGCAGCATACACCAAAATGCTGTCTGTTGTCAATTTGGGTATTTCTGGGTCGGTACTAAGCAAAATGGTCAATCACAAGTGGAAGCTCACATCCGAAGTATCACCATTCACGCTCTTTAGCCATCATCCAGTAACAACAAAGAGCCTGAAAGAGAAATTGCGGAAGGAATTATGAAAGCAAAGCCACTGAACGGCTTTAGACTCGGCAGAACCCTGTTCCAGACGACCTTTGTGGGACTAAAGACAAGACCAAGTGACGTGATATCACAAGATTCTGTTTTTCTGCAGCCTGCATGAAGTTCGCTATGAATGGTTTTATAAGAATTGTGCTGATGAATGAAAACACGAACCCACATTTTGTGAAACATGACTCGCTAGAATGCAAAAGTCGTTAGCGGTGCAGCGGAACGAAGACGATGAGAACGAGGCGAATCACGTAATGAAGCAAACGGGAACGAGGCGAAGGAGCTTATGACGAAATATGCAGCAATCACTGAAGATGAGACTCAACAACAGGAATTGCTGCAAGTATTTAAAGACCCAGGGGCGTCGCCACCGGGGGGCGGAGGGGGCAATTGCCCCCTGCCGTGAGACTGAGGGGGCGCCGCCCCCTGAAATTTGAGGAGGCCCCCAGGACGAAAAGGAGGACCTCCAGAACTAAAAGGAGGCCCCCCAGGACGAAAACGAAGCCCCCAGGACGAAAAGGAGGCCCTCAGGACGAAAAAGAGGCCCCCAGGACAAAAAGAAGGTACGTCAGGACGAAAAGGAGGCCCCCAGGACAAAAAGGAGGCACTCCAGGACTAAAAGGAGGCCCCCAGGACGAAAAGGAGGCCGCCCGGATGGAAAGGAGGCCATCCAGGACGAAAATGAGGCCCTCCAGGACGAAAAGGAGGCCCTCCAGCCCCCAGTTTCCCATTCCCGAACCATACTAAGGGCCTAAAAACAATAGGAGGCCCTAACACAATGGAGGCCCCTTTTCAGGGAGCAGGAGGCCCCCTTTCGATCTCGCCCCCCCTGGAAGAATTTCGTGGCGACGCCACTGTGAAGACCATCGCCGTGCTTGCCCAGACATTCATAAACTGGCCATTGGTGAGAGACGCCAGTGACTGTCCGGTTGTAAATACATGGACGTGCTGGCTACTTGGAGGAAAGAAACCAGCACCTTCTTTTTGTTTCAGTGAAAGGATAGTTTGCTGACCATACTTCCATAAGGAATCCAACAACTTCATGAAGAGAAAAAATTTCATTAAATATTATGCTAGTTCAATTCAAGCAATACCGACCACTGGTATTACCATTATATTCTTACGGACGATTCAATGGAGACTCCAACCTCGAGAGGACGGATTTAAGTATAATTCCAAAGACTTAGAGCTACTCTTGGCATGCATTTGTTTATTTTGTGAAATTGGTGTTAAGTCATTTCAGATAAATGAATAGACGGGAAACCATTCAGACCAAGCAACTTCTAAAACTTAGAATTGTCGACGCTGCTCTATAGCAAACTCTCTTTGGAACTTATTGAACATAGTGCCCTCTGTGGTTCTGTGCTCCATGTGTACCCCTCCTGCAACCTTGACCGCCCTCAGCGTCTTCCTACCGCGAATTCTATGGTCCAGGCTTCTCCCCAACAACCTTAGCGGCCAATGCGTCTTCCTCCCACAGCGCCTACTGACCCATCCCTCAGGCAAAGTTGATCTCACGGCAATGTGTCGTGGACCACGAGCCTGGTCTTTTCTCCGATTGACTCAACCGCCCACCGGGTGACCTGAGCCTGACCTCGCTGGCAGTCCGATCCACCCTACTCGCAAAGAGAGACGTCGCACTGCGGCCTCTGGTAGCAGGGGTCATGTGGGCTGGCCTGCACCATGGTGATACCATACCGACGCTGCACGCCGATGTCTGACCTGCCAACTACTGAATCTATGAATTGCTGATCGCATTGTAGGCCTTTGGTCATCCAGTCAGCGCGGTGCCGCATCCTCAGCCTCATTCTGAAACTCCAGCCGTATGCATGATAATGGTTTTGGTGTTGGAAGTGCGAGAGACCTTTTAAAGCGCATCAAGCAGTGCTGGCTTCAAGACAATCCACGCGCCTAGAGTTTTCCTTCACAAAGTTAAAAGCGCAGGAGTACATATTGCTCAGCCCTTCCCCGCTCAGGCGGCTCTTGCACGGATGTCATCCGCGCCACAGTGCCAGTCTGAGACTGAGACTGAAACTGTGGCTGACACTGACACTGAGACTGAAAGTGAGACTGAGACTGACACTGACACCGAGTGCTGCCCTGCGACAGAATATGGCGCGGAGGCACTGCTCGTCGGCCGGCACCTGGTTCTTCAGCAGCGAACACAACACCAGCTGGACCAACTACAGCTCCTGCCACCTGCCGATGCGCAATCGCAACGCGATCATGCGCGAGCACCTCTCCATCCTGACGTACAGCGACAGCGAGCTGATGCAGGTGAGCACCTCTCCATCCTGACGTACAGCGACAGCGAGCTGATGGGGGCATACTGACGGAAGCGAGCTGGCGGTGAGCACCCACTGCGGCAGGAGCTGATGCAGGTGAGCACCTCTCCATCCTGACGTACAGCGACAGCGAGCTGATGCAGGTGAGCACCTCTCCATCCTGACGTACAGCGACAGCGAGCTGATGCAGGTGAGCACCTCTCCATCCTGACGTACAGCGACAGCGAGCTGATGCAGGTGAGCACCTCTCTCCTGACGGCGACGGGGCACCGCCACCGGAGGCCGAGCACCTCTCCATCCTGACGTACAGCGACAGCGAGCTGATGCAGGTGAGCACCTCTCCATCCTGACGTACAGCGACAGCGAGCTGATGCAGGTGAGCACCTCTCCATCCTGACGTACAGCGACAGCGAGCTGATGCAGGTGAGCTGACGGCGACGGGGCACCGTCACTGGAGGCCGAGCACCTCTCCATCCTGACGTACAGCGACAGCGAGCTGATGCAGGTGAGCACCTCTCCATCCTGACATACAGCGACAGCGAGCTGAGCAGGTGAGCTGAGGACGGCGACGGGCACCGCCACTGGAGGCCGAGCACCTCTCCATCCTGACGTACAGCGACAGCGAGCTGATGCAGGTGAGCACCCCCACTGACGGCGACGGGCCGTACAGGCCGAGCACCTCCATCTGACGTACAGCGCAGGAGTGATGCAGGTGAGCACCTCTCCATCCTGACGTACGCGACCGGCAGCGACAGCGAGCTGATGCAGGTGAGCTGACGGCGACGGGGCACCGTCACTGGAGGCCGAGCACCTCTCCATCCTGACGTACAGCGACAGCGAGCTGATGCAGGTGAGCTGACGGCGACGGGGCACCGTCACCGTTACCAGAGGCCAGGACGTGAGCTGACGGCGACGGGGCACCGTCACCGTCACCGGAGGCCAGGACGTGAGCTGACAGCGACGGGGCACCGTCACCGGAGGCCAGGACGTGAGCTGACGGCGACGGGGCACCGTCACCGTCACCAGAGGCCAGGAAGTCAGCTGACGGCGACGGGGCACCGTCACCGGAGGCCAGGAGTAGCTGACAGCGACGGGGCACCGTCACCGGAGGCCAGGACGTGAGCTGACGGCGACGGGGCACCGTCACCGGAGGCCAGGACGTCAGCTGACAGCGACGGGGCACCGTCACCGGAGGCCAGGACGTGAGCTGACAGCGACGGGGCACCGTCACCGGAGGCCAGGACGTGAGCTGACGGCGACGGGGCCTACCGGAGGCTAGGACGTGAGCTGACGGCGACGGGGCACCGTCACCGTCACCAGAGGCCAGGAAGTCAGCTGACAGCGACGGGGCACCGTCACCGGAGGCCAGGACGTGAGCTGACGGCGACGGGGCACCGTCACCGTCACCAGAGGCCAGGACGTGAGCTGACAGCGACGGGGCACCGTCACCGGAGGCCAGGACGTGAGCTGACAGCGACGGGGCACCGTCACCGGAGGCTAGGACGTGAGCTGACAGCGACGGGGCACCGTCACCGGAGGCCAGGACGTGAGCTGACAGCGACGGGGCACCGTCACCGGAGGCCAGGACGTGAGCTGACAGCGACGGGGCACCGTCACCGGAGGCCAGGACGTGAGCTGACAGCGACGGGGCACCGTCACCGGAGGCTAGGACGTGAGCTGACAGCGACGGGGCACCGTCACCGTCACCGGAGGCCAGGACGTGAGCTGACAGCGACGGGGCACCGTCACCGGAGGCCAGGACGTGAGCTGACAGCGACGGGGCACCGTCACCGGAGGCCAGGACGTGAGCTGACGGCGACGGGGCACCGTCACCGTCACCGGAGGCCAGGACGTGAGCTGACGGCGACGGGGCACCGTCACCGTCACCAGAGGCTAGGACGTGAGCTGACGGCGACGGGGCACCGTCACCGGAGGCTAGGACGTGAGCTGACGGCGACGGGGCACCGTCACCGGAGGCCAGGACGTGAGCTGACAGCGACGGGGCACCGTCACCGGAGGCCAGGACGTGAGCTGACGGCGACGGGGCACCGTCACCGTCACCAGAGGCTAGGACGTGAGCTGACGGCGACGGGGCACCGTCACCGGAGGCCAGGACGTGAGCTGACAGCGACGGGGCACCGTCACCGGAGGCCAGGACGTGAGCTGACAGCGACGGGGCACCGTCACCGGAGGCCAGGACGTGAGCTGACAGCGACGGGGCACCGTCACCGGAGGCCAGGACGTGAGCTGACAGCGACGGGGCACCGTCACCGGAGGCCAGGACGTGAGCTGACAGCGACGGGGCACCGTCACCGGAGGCCAGGACGTGAGCTGACAGCGACGGGGCACCGTCACCGGAGGCCAGGACGTGAGCTGACAGCGACGGGGCACCGTCACCGGAGGCTAGGACGGCCAGGACGCTCAGGACGCGTCGCGCTCAGTGGCGCCTCAGACGCACCGTCCCGCCACTGGAGACTGTCTGGTTAAAATTAAATTGGACTCACTTTGTTAGTCAGCCATTTGGGTTCAATGTTGCTTGAGCCAGCTATATGATCATGATGAGACGTACCTTGTTGATTGATAAGGTCAAAGATAGCGACTAGTGGTCTGCATTTGACTCTGAATGTCCATGACCATGAATCTGGGGTCCTACTGTTTGTAATTTGATCCTTCCTTTCCTTAGGCATCCTTGATGCTGTCCTGATTTCCTCTTTCTTCCCTCTGACCAGGCATGTTGTTTGCTAGGCGTGTCATATCGAATGCGTGCTGCACGGTGTGGTTGCCGGGGGCAAGAATGTTCATATATACACATGCTTGTTGTTCAAACTAACACATATTTCTTGCAAATTTCTGAACTTTTGACTGAAGTGCTCTTAAATATTGCCAAAAATTATACGATGTACGCTTGTTTCCCAAAACTGCAAAGTTCTTCACTACAAATGGGTTGAAACATTGTTCGTAAATAATATATTTTCCTACATCCATTCTTTGTGTTACGTCTTCGGCTATAGTGGTAACTACGTCACCATAGTAATCATACCAAGCTCCGCATTCATTTGTGTGTTTATGTTTGTACAGGAATGCTGGCATGTGAGTGTATGTGTGTGTGTATGTATGTATTTGTGTGTGTGTGTGTGTGTGTGTGTGTGTGTGTGTGTGTGTGTGTGCTGGGGTGTTGTCATGTGATTATGTGTGTGTGTGTGTGTGTGTTTGCACTTAACCATGTATAAAGTTGAAAACACCCAACCACTGGTTCCTCCCACATTCCACCCAGCAACAAGCACATGCTTAACTGGATGGAGTTGTGGGAGGAGCCAAAGTTAAAAAAAATAATTACAAATCAGGAGTGCTCACCACCATCCGGCCACAGACCAGCTACTAACATTATAGTTTAGACCCTAAATTCTTGTTGGTATGGATCCAGGGTCAGACATATGTCTTCTTTGGGTGTGACTACTAACAGCATTCTTTATTATTAGTTTTATTGCTCTAATACCCGATGCTTTTTATGCTTGTTTATTTGTTTTCCATCTCTTGGCTGGGAGTGCCGCGACTTTACTGTTTATTGTATGGTGTTAATGTAAGGTGCTTGCAGTCGTTGGGTAAGGAGAGGGGGTGCTCCTGGTCACCTGATCTTGGGTGGCGGACATATTTAAAAAATCATGTTTTGAAAAATCCCCAAGTCGCACACCATTTTTTTCATTCTACCTTCACTTCATGGTTTATGACTTGTGACTTTTCCTGTGTGAAAATTGATGCGGGAATACGCACGTCCTATCGGAATGCCACGCATGGCCTCTGGAATCACTGTTCTGTGATTGTGCCCAGAGGTAACGTCACTCAAGATCTGAGTCACCACGCTGTCCCAATTTGTAACAAGAACGGTTGTAATTATCAGTTCCAACATCACTCGTACAAAGCATATCATTTAATTCAGATCCATGACTTTGATCAGCGAAACGGTGTATTTGAACCTCGGCCTGTCAGCTACATATTTCATGGGTGTAGTAGGCGTTGTAATTAGAAGAGCGACGACGTCCCTGCCCACTATCCGGCCACCTGCGGACATCCGTAAACCATTACTCTGATGGAGTGGCACCAAAGTGGAAAGAGTTCCTAAATTGTCTCACGCCACTGGTATACCTCTGTATCTCTTTATGTGCGTTTTTTCACCAAGAAGCCACATTTGCGCATGCACATGCCCAGGGAATCTGTGGAACCCGTCTCCAAGTCCAACAAGATTAGTTGTGATTTCGTCTCCGCCACTTTCTGAAAATGCGCACCCGCCAGGATTTTGTGGAGATAACCCCCTTGGAAGACGCTGTACTACTTTCGAAATCGTTCCTGCTCGCATGCATATAGTATACATTCATGGACGAAGCGGTAGATGAATCTCGAGCAGCTGGCAAGTTGGCGTATCGATGAACCCGGCGCAGTCCCGGGTTGACGGAACCCTTGGAACGCCGTCTCGGGTCTAGTTAAGTCAAAGAGCGTCACGCGTGCCGACCAACGGAAATAAATTGCTTTCAGTTTAAGCACTGGATAGATGGCATGTGAAATAACGGCTACAAAGCCAGCTTATGTGGGCGCACTTCCGTAACATACCGTGAAATACGCCATGCCACTTGATAAAAACGGCTGTAATAGGGCTATATTCCCAACTGATGGTCTTTTATTTTTCCCACAAATTGGCTTCAGGGCTTTAGGAGCCTCACAAATTGGCATAAGACCACCTTTGAACAGGACCCACCAGTGCATGGCAAGCTTACGTTTATATTTAATGATGTCTTTTGTCTAAATTTGGTTTTCGCTCAATTTAGTATGAAAAATACCACGCTTGGTCTGTAGCGGTGGGAACCGACAATGCATTTCTTAGTTGCATGTTGTCTAGGGCTGATAAGTTCATCATGACACATCATCTACATTTTAGCACGGACGATTGTAGTAATACGAAGATAAATTTTCCGGGAGAAAATATAATTCCAGGCGTAATACATGTCACACTTTGTTCAGTTCATTGGCATCATGGGAGGGATCGCATTGAAAAGTTCTGCACCATCTGTCTGTTTGGTGTTGTAATTGTCACCACAACATATTCTCATTCTAGAAAGAAATAAACCCGAATGACACTCAAATGACTACTTCAACACCCAATTAATCGGGCCTCCTTGAATTCCTAAGTTAGCCCTCCTTTGGTCGCGAAAAACGGTGCATTGGACTGATAGTGAACTTACGGATACTTTCCTATTTAAGAGCTCCTCTGGTCTGCCACTGGTGAAATTTAAGGTTGTGAAGACCGTGAAGAAGGCACTCTTCACCATCAAGTATATTTAATCATCCTCTCAATAAAATATTATATTGTATCCTAGTGACCCCAAGTAGGGCCAAAATAGGCTAATCCTCCTTCATCTCCCCGTATGCCGCTTCAATCAGTACTTGATAAAGAAAGCACGCTTATGTAGAGAAGTAACTTATCCAGCGATGAATCTCTCAGTCATTTTAGAAGCAAACATCGGTCCAAAGAACTGGGTATTTCCGAGGGGCCGAAAAGAAATGAAAAGATACTTTGTTTTTAAAAAAATAAGCATAACAGTGCAAGCACATTTTTTTCAATGCATAGCCGCTGTCGGAGATGGTGCTTAAAATGGTGCTGCATGAACAGCATCAATACCTCATCGTCAAAGTGACTCTGGTTTTCTGCAGGTCTGGACGCCCGTCATCAAGTGCATAAGTCGGGTTGGTTATGGGGTCTCGCTCACTACCCTGATCATCGCCATGGTGATCTTCTGCAGCATCAGGTGAGATTCTGCGCCCAGAGTGCGGCATGGAATGGTGGTTTGTGCAACCAGACTCGATTACTTTTTGCAACATCAGGATTGATCTGGCGCCGAGAACGCAGCATTGAATGATATCTTTTGCCATTAGACATAGCTGATTTATGCAGTATAAGAGCAGACTCTTGCCTTCCTCAGACATATTGCAGGCCCTCCACGACTTAGAACTGTCAGTCCCCTACTTTAGAATGGGGGCGTCGTTTTATTGAAATGGATTGGAGGAACACAGGGCCTCGTTTCTTGACGTATCCAATAACTCTTCCAGAGGAGAAATTCGACAATTCGCGATCGTTTCTCGGCCGCGTTGGGCACGAGTTATCACGAGCCGGACTCCGCCCGCGGACCAGAGACAGCTAAATTGGTACCTAATCGAAAGGCGGGGGAGGATCGGGGCTATTTTTAACTAATGCAACTTTAATGAAGTTCAATGAACGATCCCAAGCTACGTCAGTGCTCTTCGCCAGGTTTGTTTTTCATTTCCTTGAAATTACATCTTTCCAGCTCCAGCGACACATAAAGCATGATTGAACGCGAGGTCATAGCGAGGTCAAGGTCAGTCGGCCACCGGCGGAATGCGAGTGGAATGCTCGCATTCCACTGGCCGGCTCACCGCTCATCTTGATGTCAAGTTCACTAAAATCATAAGCGGTGTATTCACAACAAATTCGGTGGGAACAGGGAATTCGGTCGGTGACATTTCAATAACAACACAAGCTATCGCAACTACAAAATCAGAAGTGCATCATTTGTTTATCATCGCTTGTATTATGCATCGTTTCCAATCACACGCTCAAGGTTTTATATATTTTGATGAAGAACAGTGCCAGTCAAAGAAAAATGTGTGAATTGGATGCGAGTTTTGGCGAAGTTCAGCCGCGGCAAGCAGCTGGGGATTTAGCGGGTATCAAGACGTGCAAAAGAAAAGATGGTAAAATGTATTTTAGGCAGCGAAACGGGGGAGGCGAGGGGCGGAGGTGGAGCAACGCCCATTCCCTACTAAATCAGGATATTTCCCCTCCCCTGGATGCGTCACTGGGGGGGGGGGGGGGCTGCTAATGATGTCAATGGGCGCCAACCCGAACCTTCCGAGTTCCGCCTCCACCGCACTCCAGTAATGCTGAATCAATGAGGAATGCAAATTAACTGGGGGAGGGCACGGTTAGCATGTTAGAGGCGAGGCTTTCAATGTGAGAAGGCCCCGTCCCAGACACCAATCCTGTCGGATTCTGCATCCGTGGTGCTGGTGTTGATCATTCCAATATTTGTGTCGTATAGTTGTTTGTTTATTTATTCGCCAATTAATTAGGTTATGGGGTGTTTACGTGTTTGTTTTCATTTTGAATTTCAGCAGTTTTCGACATTGTGCTTCATGTTTGAACCGTCAATGTCAATGTCAATATTTGAAATGCTGCGACGGTATGCGGGTTTGTCTATTTGCATTCCGATCTCAACTGATTTTCCGATCGAGGGTTTATGTAATTGAAGAACATTTTGTATCGAATGTAATATCACATGTTACATAGTTCAGTCTCATGCATTTTAATTTATTCATTATATTATTAATTCCACGCTATCACATCGCTTAATCAAGTTTGGAATTTCATCCTATTATTTTGGATGCAATGTATAGTCAATGTGTTGTTTATCGCAACCGCCGGAAGATGACTCTGCTTCAGGAATCTCTCAGACAGGGCTGTGAAGGGCGTCACCACGCTATCGGGACTGCACGTGTGCATAATTAATGTAGAAATTAATGCGGAATTAAATTGGAAAGCAAGCAATTGCGACGTTGCTCGTCGCCCTCGCCTTACCATTGAAAAACACAGGCTACTGCGGACAGGCACCGTGCTCTGGTGACCGGTCTTGACTTGGCGTTGACGGTAATGCAGATCTTATTTATTACATCAGAAAAACATCAGGCATAGATGCTTAAAATGTACTCTCAAATCGGTCCTGAAATACTTGATGACCGCCACAGGCACTGCATGACCCACTATCGGCACGAGTATCTCCCACTCACTAACCCCACACCCTCCACCACATTCCTGCTTTACCGCCACCACTCCTTCCACTATCGGCACGAGTATCTCCTGTAGCAGGGGTTTGACCGCCACGGCGACTGCCTGGTCCACTATCGGCACGAGTATCTCCTGTAGCAGGGGCTTGACCGCCACGGCGACTGCCTGGTCCACCATCGGCACGAGTATCTCCTGTAGCAGGGGTTTGGCCGCCACGGCGACTGCCTGGTCCACCATCGGCACGAGTATCTCCTGCAGCAGGGGTTTGACCGCCACGGCGACTGCCTGGTCCACTATCGGCACGAGTATCTCCTGTAGCAGGGGCTTGACCGCCACGGCGACTGCCTGGTCCACCATCGGCACCACCGCTGCACCACCGCTGCCTGGTCACGAACACATCACGATGCCTGCATTTCAGATACGACGCTCGTCGTCCTTGCTTCACCATTGAATCATACGGGCTGCTGCATGCGGGCACCGTGTCTTTGACTCGACCTTGACCGGACTGGGGCGACCTCTCAAGGGATTTTATCGACCTTGACCGGACTGGGGCGACCTCTACCATCAGGGGTCGGCGGGGCACTAATCGTGATGCGGATACTGGTAGAACATTGTATGGATAGTGCTGCGTTGCGTTTTTCAAGCTGCGATATTGAGCATTTTGGGACATTTTATTGATTTTTATCATACGATGTAACTATGTACAGGTGTGCAAGTATGCCAAACTTAAACTAGGTCATTTGGAAATGTATTTTCCATTAACAAATACAGTTTATCGTGACAACTGCGGGCCGAACAGGATTTTTGGAGTCGAAATATCAGACGATGGCATAGTTTCATATATTTTGACCAAACTATGCCTATTGTTAGCAAAACAAATGATGCGCACGTATTGTTATGCTGAGTCGCTAAGTATGCGCACAGCTTAATGTCGTGATCAGATGTTTTAACAGTGGTTAAAACATCTATTGGAGTGGCTCAAAATTCTTATTGGGATGCGCGAAAAGAAACTTTTGGTGGCTTGAGCTATCCAAAACGAATGCAAAACGACACCCCTGATGTTATCCATCACTACAAGTATGTTTTTGGATCCTGTGTGCACCTTCCTAATGGTGATATATTGACAACGTAGCCAGAACACTCTCAAGACGCGCCACAACGCACATGCAGGACGCCGTTTCCACCATTACAGTGAAACAAACAACAGAACACGCCTCACACGCGCACAGCTAATGGACAATGCCACCATGCTCGCAGGCACGCCATACAAGCGGCATCACTTAACTTCAGAAGCCGCTTACATAAGAGCGAGGGGCCCACCATTAACAGATTACGAACGCACGAGCACATCTGTGGTTATGTGATGGCCCTTCTCTCCATCGTGCTAATAGGGTGCTGTGTTGGAAGAATGACGTTAATTCGCATACTGTGCTTGCTGCTAGTCATGCACTTTATTACCATTTGTGGCAATTTTGAAGGTACGCAACTACCATTACACAGCTGCGCGTGCGCGCAGTGTTCAAGATTAAGCGAGGAAAATTCGGCATCTGCCTACTTAGTCTTGAAAATGTCCAAGGCGCATCCATACAAGGGTCATGAGGTCATGAACCCCTTGGGACCCGAAGGGGCCATGCTCTTTCTGGTACACATGGAACGGCCAACACGGAGCATGCGATGTTGAGCCTGATCCTGACCCACCAATCATCCGGATACTTCGATGGTCATATTACTGAGACGTGAACTGCTGACTTGATTGGATAGTTCGACTAGAGCTCCGCAATCTCCACTATCAATCACGCTAATCACGATCGCCATCAAACTTACCACACCAGTCCATTAACAGAGTTGTCTGCTAACGACTTCTTGAAATCGTGTGCATTATGCATTACTGTGTGGGCGGACAATTTATGGCGCGCATTAGTTTTCAAGTTGTTCAAGTATTGAAGTTAGTTGTTAAATACAAGCGCCAAAGCTTGAATATGATTGTGATGGAATGGTCTCTGGGAATTTTCGAGCTGAACCACCACAACTCATCGGCCTAATGACCATCATTTCGACTCCGACTGAGTGATGGGTATGGGTCACTTAGTAAAGGATAAGACATTGACGAAAAGGCGAAATTGTAAGAGCACTGCGCACGAGACGTATTGTGGGGTACATAACGACTGGTACAGAGACGCGGAGAGGATTTGATTGGCACTCTTCGAGAGCATGACATCGAGTTGCGCCAGCAGTACGCTCTGCAGTGAACTGGCTAGTCATGTTGTTAGTGAGAGACATTTACCACGATATATATATATATATATATATCGTGGTAAATGTCTCTCACGTTATATGTTTCCCATGGTAAATGTCTCTCACTAACAACATGAATAGCCAGTTCACTGCGGAACGTACTGCTAGCACTTAATTGCATAAACTATATATATATATATATATACAACGTGAGACATTTACCCCGAGAGACGCATAACGTGGGGACATTTACTACGAGAGACGTATAACGTGAGAGACATTTACCACAAGAGACATATGGCGTGAGACATTTTCCGCAAGATACATATAACGTGAGAGACATTCGTCGCGAGAGACATATAGCGTGAAAGACATTTACCACGAGAGACATATAACGTGATAGACATTTACCACGAGAGACATATAACATGAGAGACATTTCCCGCGATACATATATCGTGAGTGACATTTTCCGTAAGATACAACATCGGGTACATTTGCTGTTCGAGATGCATACCGTGAGGGACACTTATCGCAAGAGACATATAACTTGAAGCATTTACCGTGGGAAACATATTACGTGAGCCATTTGCCGTTGGACACGCAGCGTGAGACATTTGACGTGAGACATATCACGTGAAGGACATTTTCCGCGAGAGACATATGACTTTGGCAATTAAGTGCTAAGTGCATGAGCTAATCAATATTTACTTAAGCAATGTTTATACTAAGTCATGCATGCTAAAAGCAACACTAATATTAAGTAACACTAATAATAAGTAAAACTATTAATTAGTAACACTAATAATAAGTAGCACTAATAATAAGTAACACCAATAATAAGTAACATTAATAATACGTAATACTTTACGTTGAAGTACGTATTTCAATATTGGACTTCGTACACATTCATGTATTTTGTACATGGCCATTGAAAACATCACACGCTGACATCAGACAGACACAGACAGACTTTATTGAGGTCATCCACAATTGACTCGTGGCTACTATGACATCGCGTCAAATGGATAGAACAGCACAGCACAAAGGATCAAACTCACAGAATACAAATAAAAATAAAATAAATAAAATACAGCAAGTCGAGCAGTCGATCAGTCCGGCACGGGCGGCACGTCAAACAGGTGCTGCCGTAGGTGGCGACCAAAGATCGACACGGGAAGTCGCGTCAGAATAATACGAATCAGGAAGAAACAACAAGATAATACGAACAGCTGGACAGCGACATATAACATGAGAGACATTTCCCGCGATACATATATCGTGAGTGACATTTTCCGTAAGATACAACATCGGGTACATTTGCTGTTCGAGATGCATACCGTGAGGGACACTTATCGCAAGAGACATATAACTTGAAGCATTTACCGTGGGAAACATATTACGTGAGCCATTTACCGTGGGACACGCAGCGTGAGACATTTGACGTGAGACATATCACGTGAAGGACATTTTCCGCGAGAGACATATGACTTTGGCAATTAAGTGCTAAGTGCATGAGCTAATCAATATTTACTTAAGCAATGTTTATACTAAGACATGCATGCTAAAAGCAACACTAATATTAAGTAACACTAATAATAAGTAAAACTATTAATTAGTAACACTAATAATAAGTAGCACTAATAATAAGTAACACCAATAATAAGTAACATTAATAATACGTAATACTTTACGTTGAAGTACGTATTTCAATATTGGAATTCGTACACATTCATGTATTTTGTACATGGCCATTGAAAACATCACACGCTGACATCAGACAGACAGACAGACAGACTTTATTGAGGTCATCCACAATTGACTCGTGGCTACTATGACATCGCGTCAAATGGATAGAACAGCACAGCACAAAGGATCAAACTCACAGAATACAAATAAAAATAAAATAAATAAAATACAGCAAGTCGAGCAGTCGATCAGTCCGGCACGGGCGGCACGTCAAACAGGTGCTGCCGTAGGTGGCGACCAAATATCGACACGGGAAGTCGCGTCAGAATAATACGAATCAGGAAGAAACAACAAGATAATACGAACAGCTGGACAGCAAATATAGAGATCATGTTCTCACAGTTGATGGCTTGGCTCCACGAGGCATATATCAGAAACGATTTTCTTCCAAACCTTTCTACAGGGAGATTAGAAAAGCGAACACATTTTAGCTTTCTCTATTCCATGGATGGATGGGCCATCTTTAACACATAATTGCAGGAATTTGTTTATAACTTGCTATGGTCCCACATCAGGTCAGCCTGACACATATAAAGCCCGCCAAGTAAACGCCACCCGTATTCGCCACTTCGCCGAGTGCACAGCTCTAACCCTTTCCAAGATTATCGGCGGCTTTTTACATGTTTGAGTATGGTGTGTCAGTTTGCAGCTTTATTTTAATGAAAACGGCTGGCGCTATTTCGGTAGATTTGCGTACAGAATGCTCCGAAATGCCTTTGGATCAAAATTGGATATCATTTAGCTACCCCTGTCACCATTGTGATACCAATTTCACCATTGTGATACCAATTTCACCATTGTGACACCCATATCCACCATTGTGACACCCATGTCACCATTGTGACACCCCTGCCACCATTGTGACACCCCTCACCATTGTGATACCCCTGTCACCATTGCTACACCCATGCCACCATTGTGATACCCCTGTCACCATTGCTACACCCATGCCACCATTGTGACACCCATATCCACCATTGTGACGTCCATGGCACCATTGTAACGCCCATTTCACCATTATGACACCTATATCCACCATTGTGACATCCATGGCACCATTGTGACATCCCCGTCACCATTGTATCATACGGTGCATGTTGGGCGTGTCTGGAGTGCGGCGACCGGACCCTCCCTTTCGGTGTGATGCATTAGGTGATGCCGGCCAATGACAGGTCAGGGTGTTGACCCAGAGGGCCAACGTCTTATCCCACCGTGTGCGACCGGTATCCCTCTCACGCGCATGACTGGCCCTAGTCAGGCAGTCGTCGCAGGGGAGGCGAGCAGATCGGTGGGGGCTGGTCAGCCGGAGAGATGAGCTGGACCTGGTGTCGAGGCTGGGAAGATGTAGCCCTGGGTGTGGACGTTGGGCGACCCGAATTTTGGCATAGAACTGTTGAAATGTTGTCCAAGCGGTCGCTTTTGAGAGAGAGGGAGAGAGAGAGAGAGAGAGACCTCTCCACAGATAAGTCTGATGGCTACAGGATTTTCCCGGCCATGAAAACTGGAGAGCTTTCTCACTACTTAACTATGCTGGAAATTGAGTCAATCTGTCCTAGCAAATGGCTGACAGCTGTGCGATGGGTGTGCAGGCTGTCGGTGGCTAAACTTGGACTAAAGGGAGCATATCAAGCTGGACACTAAATGATTAAGCATGGACACCGGACGAAAATCCAGCTGATGATGGAGTTCGTTCTGAGGGCGTACTTTCCTGACTAGTACACGTCAGTCAATCACAGCTAGGTGAAGTAGGCCGGTGCAGTCTGTACCAACTGGAGCTGCTGAGGAACCAGAAGAAGGTAGAAGAAGGTGCTGGGCATAGGAGGTGCTATGCCATTGTGAAGCCAGCATGGTTTGCAGACCCAGAGGCAGTGTAGACAGTGTAGTGAGAATGAGGAGAGGAGAGAAAAGGTGTACTGGACAGGATGCTAGCGGTCGGGGCGGAGGAAGATGAGCATGCACATTAGTGAACATTCTTCCAGGCCCAGAAAACAACCTACATGCATACAGACGTCACCAGGCTGTCAGAGCCGATAGACTGGATCACTGTACCTTCATTCACCTGCTTCGCCACCACCGCCCAGGCCAAGCAGGTTGTACAGAGGCCTGTCAGAGGCCTATCAGACTGACATTCACCCACTCAGTGTGAGGAAGTGTGTCGAGCTTTTTACACAGGGAAATATACACGTGGACAATCACGAAGAAGTGGTGGGGGACGAGTGGCCTAGGGGTAAGTTGCTTGTCTCACAATCGAAAGGTTGTGGGTTCGAGTCTCACCTGTCGCTACTCTTCGCCCGCGACCAATCGGCGTGAGAGATTGGCGACGCTACATGACCTAACGGTCGATGTGTCGTAAACCAATAACCAACCACGAAGAAGTGGTGGAATGACCAGGCCCCAATTGGCGATGACCCTGCTGTCTAGGAATGAGAGCAGGCAGATTCTAACCTCTCGCCATTTCAAAGGGGTCCAGAGCATGTTGTGTGAGCATATGCATGTGTGTGCGTAAATGCGGGTCAGGGGTAGGCCCAGACATTTTCATGGGAGGGCCATCGCCTGGAGATGCTCCATTTCCCTGAAGGAAAATGGATCATTATGGTCCAAAACCTCGAGTTTAGAATGGAAATTGATGTAAACAGGACAATTTCAATATCTAAGTAAAGGACATTCATGAAATATACACTTAAAAGCGAATCACTTGATGGCCTGCCATTGCGAAATCCCTAAAGTTGCACTTTCACACCTGAAATTTGCACACAAAAATGTTTCAGCTGGTACGAAACCTGATCGCGTTAGCCACACTTGTCTTCAGTTCCGTCAAGAACTTCGGGTTGTTGTAAACATTCGCCTTTAGATGACTCCACATGAAAAAGTTGAGATGGTCGAGATCTGCCGAGTTGGCTAGCCACTCGTGTTCGCAATTCCTTGATAAAATCCTATGTCCAAGTTGCTTCTGGGCAAGGTAAAAGCCTTCTTCAGCTGTGTAAGGCGTTGCACCATCTTCTTCTTGCCTTTGTTGCTGCAGCCGCAGGTTCAGCGCCGCGGGTTCAGCGCCGCAGGTTCAGCGCCGCAGGTTCAGCGCCGCAGGTTCAGCGCCGCAGGTTCAGTGCCGCAGGTTCAGCGCCGCAGGTTCAGCGCCGCAGGTTCAGTGCCGCAGGTTCAGCGCCGCAGGTGACAAGCGGTCTGTTCTGCAGGAAGCTGCGTTCGTGTCCGCGCACCAGTCTGCACATGCACCTCTTCGCCTCGTTCATCCTCAAAGCGGGCATGTGGATCGCCATGGACAGCGTGTCGAACGACTTGCTCGGCCCGGGATACAGCGGGGTGAGTGCTCCGTACTCAGGATAGAGCAGGGTGAGTGCTCCATACTCAGGATACAGCGGGGTGAGTGCTCCATACTCAGGATAGAGCGGGGTGAGTGCTCCATACTCAGGATAGAGCGGGGTGAGTGCTCCATACTCAGGATACAGCGGGGTGAGTGCTCCATACTCAGGATAGAGCGGGGTGAGTGCTCCATACTCAGGATAGAGCGGGGTGAGTGCTCCATACTCAGGATACAGCGGGGTGAGTGCTCCATACTCAGGATACAGCGGGGTGAGTGCTCCATACTCAGGATAGAGCAGGGTGAGTGCTCCATACTCAGGATACAGCGGGGTGAGTGCTCCATACTCAGGATACAGCGGGGTGAGTGCTCCATACTCAGGATAGAGCGGGGCGAGTGTTTCCGGTCAGGCTTGCAGTGGCGGGACTGTTGTCTGTGACGAGGGCCGCGTGGTGGCAATGGGTCGACAAATCATGGAATGTCCGATGGCTTGTCGGCAGTCAGGGTAAACTACAAGTCGTGATTTCCGAATTTTTGCGACAGATTCGTAAAGTCAAGTTACGATATTCGAGACAATCTGTGATTTTAGCCAACTGCTCCGGTTCAAAATTGGCGAAAAACGTTCTCTCCACATCCTGGAGATGCTAGACAGCTACGATTATTAAAGTAACGATTGTTCGTGGCACTCGACATTACACACAGCTGGATGTGATATGATCGGTACTTCACTCACAAATGTAGTTGCAGTAGGATGAACAGTGCCACTTTTGATTGCGTCTCTGGAGAGGCTTTGTTTACGCCACACTAAGGCTTTTATTGTGAAAAAGAAGAAACGGCGGCGAGCAACGCGTACGGAATTCTCAGTACCTTTTCCCATCTACTTTTTTGCGTTTGATGTGAGAGTTACACCCTCAGACCGTATAAGGCCATTGACATAGCTCAGGTCAAAGAGGACTACCTCCAAGATATGTTTCAGAATCGATTACTTAGCTACCTTAAAAATATTAAATGGAACTTGCTACGTGAGTACAGCTGGAGAGTTACCCCATTTACATGAGAAGCAATACTTTCGAATACGATGCGATTAGGAAAGCTTGAGAAAATAATGCTCTTGTAAACATCGGCTGCGTGAATCCTTTTAATTCACATATTCCCTGTATATCTGCCCAACAACCTCCAACTACGTGGATCATTGATAATATCTTGTGCCTGTGTACGCCGTTTCTCGAAGCAATTGCGTCATAAGCGCAAATGTGTACCAAATATTCGAAACTTTTTCACCACATTGCGTCACCCGTCAAATCGCAAAATCTGATTAGGTGCCTGCTTTACTCTTGTCAATGGGCCGCGCAATCGGAACTTTTGCGAATCGACCAGATCGGACATTTCCGTTTATGGGTTACTTACTCGTGTAAACGGGGTAATTGCTACAAATCGTGTATCTCGGATTTCTATTTGAGGTCAGATGAGAACCTGAGGTCATGACTAATCTTGGAATAAGTTTCCTATTTTGCAACATGTATAATGTATATGCTTCTAACCACATTCTTCCCTTGGCACGCGCGCAGAAGTACGAGAAGCTCCATATCAAATTTGATTCACCTCCACCAAGTAAACTGAGGACTGGTCGAGATAACGTACGCTAAGTGGGAAAACAACTATAGGCACTTCTGTTTTATGCTTATTTCGAGCTTGGCTGGCCTAAATAGTATCACACTGGCATTACATGAACTAAATTAATGAAGGGGACCAAAACTATGAATGATAGTCCAGGTCAAGTTCATCCTAGATCATTGTCCAATAGCGTTGTTTCCCGTTTGATTTAGCTCACACACATGGAAATATATTGAAATGAAGCTTAGTATGTGATTATAATTTTACAGTGCTTACAACACATACATCTTATATTTATGTTTGAGGTCAGGTCAACAACCCAGGGTCGCTTCCATTTTTTATATATGGTGGACCGATGTGATCACTTTGAAATATGCGCAGTGCAATTAGCTGTCAAATGACATACGTGTTAAATAATACCCTTACCCTGGGTGGAGATACAAAATGTGCATGAAATGTAAATGTGTTTTTCTGAAAGGCACCAATTTGAGTCTGAACAGTATTCTAAAATAATAAATGAGGCCATTCTCCGAACCCTATTCGTCGAGGGTTTTCTGAATATGCACGGGTCCACTTTCGTGCACCGTGTAGTTTGGATGTTAGGTGGTGCCTTACCCCCCCCCTCCCCACCACACCCCGAGAAGGGATGTGAGAACTTGACCGGTGGGACTGGTTATGCACAAATAACATACTCGGTTCATTGTGTTTTTATAAGGTGCAAAAATCCACTCGCTGTGCATATTTTTGCATCAAGAGAATACGTGTAATGTGCTTTTTTTCAACTGCAATCCATGCACTATGGAAATATGTCTCAACATACCACACAGTCGACACCTCAGAAAACGGGACATGGAACATAAATGGCAATGCGTGTATGATGATTCGACAAACGATGCAATCGCTCGCCAGCTGGGACAACGTTTCGTAGGATCGCTGATACACGCTGAGCGTGAAACAAATGCTACAGCGGAAGAGCACGGCCGGAAAAGTCGCGTTAGTTTAGCTACTTTAACTACTTTAACTAGCGTCCTGCGACGACCGCCAGTTGGGTGACGGAGTGTGCCGATGGCTCCAGCTCTGCCCGTGTCATAACATGGCAACGCGGCGCGGACGTAAACGGATGAGGCCATCAGGATGAGACTGGCTATGGCTCTGCTGCCAAGCCATTAGGCCCCCGTTGCACATAATCGGGGGCAGTGTTGGCGGTACATCGCCAGTGACAGCTCTCCATTGTGGTGTGTTCGGCACTCTGCAAAAGTCTTGGCTGTTTTCACGAAGTGAGTGAACTCTTTTGTGTTATTTAATTCAGTTGTGAAAACAATCGTCTCGTGGTTGTCATGCGATGGACAAAGTTGAGAAACATAAAAGAGGCTTTTGGAGTTTAGGCCACAAATATTTGTTTACGGTATGAGCACAAGTTTACGCATGGATGTTATTTGGTACTGCACATCAATAGCGTGCTTTTTTTGCTCCCGACTGCAATCTGTGTATAAAACGTTGCAGAATTGTAGACTAGCTTTCAATCCATCATTTAATTCTTTCATCTCAATGTACAAGCCCCGTCTATCGCCACATATATTTCGTGATATCATCAAAGGGAAAAACAGTCAATACGGTAAGCAAGTAGGTGGATTAATTTATTCAATATAAATGCATACAACCGTACGAAAACTGAGCGTTTGACCAATGCATATAGTTATTCTCTTTTGTGTGTCTCCGAGATGAAGGAACCACATATTGAAACAAGATTATTAACCCATGCATGTGACCATCAACAGACGATATGATCAAATCCATTTTGTGGCGAAGGCTGCTGACTCTCATAAGGCTCACGCTGGGTGAACCCGTCACATATACCCGAGTGACCATGTCATTTTGTGACAGCAGCGTGACACGTAGCGACAGTGATTGATACAATACATCTTCTGCCTTGAAATGTGTTCGTTATTTAACCTGCTGCAAGACATCAGCAAAACATTTATTTTCTTGCGAATAACTGATGAAATGTTTTTCTTGTTCATAAATGTATCCAGCGTCCTTCACGGGATGGATAAATATGCGCTCTAACCAGACCATCGGCAAAGCTTCTGCAAATAATCTGTGTGATGTTAATTGTCACATGTGTCTGAATGATTGGTGTCAGTATTGACCGGGGGCAGTCGGCTGTCCAGAACTAGCTATCGCACGTTTGGTCACGGGGCCACATCTGCGCCGAGGCGAACGAGTTGGCGCCAGTACCGGGGGGGGGTATCCGGCCAGGACTCCTGTCGGGACTCGGTGGGAAGATGTGCCCCTGGTGTGTGGTAATCTGTGGGTGGTGTGCCATGTTCGGCGAAGTCGATGGACGAACGCTCACTGTATAAACCATCGAATAGCCCGATGAAGCATCTTTTGACCGCATGTCAACGGTGTGTGCTTTGCTTAATTGTGTATCTCGACAGAAGCTTCGATGAGGAGGTTTGCTTGTTTCTATTCATCAGTGTACCCATTACTAATTTTTTTAATCGTTGTTACCCCGCAGCCCACGCGTTCAATAGCTCCCTCGCATGTGCATGCTAGGCGAGGTGTCCACTGGTCGACCATGCACTACGTCGACATACAGACACATTCAGAAACTTGGAGTTCTTGTTAATTGCATGGGAAATTTCTCCTCATCCTCACTGATCGGAAATATCTTCACTTTCTGGAGGTAAACAAGTCGCTTAAACTATCAAAGTACTTATTTCCTGAGTGTTTCTGGAATACGTGTTCTCTCCCCCAGTATAAATTATTAAACGAATTCATGCTTGAGTATCATTCAATATGTGGTGGAACAAACGTTGTTTTCGCCTTGCCTGTTAAATTATTGTCGCTTTGTATCGCTTCCTTATGACACCATGGATGGGGACGAGACGGCTATGTTACATGCACGACCGACAGCTGTTAGATGTATGCCCGTCAAATGGTCTGCGTTTGCAAAGCTAACTCTTATCCTGTGGAGGAGCATGCAGGCTTTCCTCATTCCTCGGCCAGCCTGCTCCTGGGTCACTCTTGAGGCTGAGTAAAAATATTTGACTTTACTTATGATCTACTGCATTGCCGTCAAAGAGAAAGAGGCGTAGCTAACAGCTCAATATTTGAATCTCTGGAGTCATATTCGGCTGCTACCTTCGGCGAACGCAACCAATCTAGCCGTGATAGGAAGTATGCTCCTCGCTTTCCAAGCAATGCTCTTGGCGACAAAGTGCTCGTTTGCTGATCAAAGGAGCTCGGTTTGTGCTGGAGGCATATCAGCATATACCGAGAGTTCCTTGGCTGCAGTGCGCCCAGTCAGAATGAGAAAAGTCAAGATGGCAGAGTAGGCCATGCTCCAAACACTTCAAACAATGTTCTGAAATCGGAAATGTCTATATTAAATACTTCACGAAATCGCCAGTACATTAAGGAGCCATTAAATCAGGAGTACGAACAATCATGAATAGCCATCTTCAGAGGAAGGCAGAAAGATGACTTCACTTTATTGATGTAGGCAATTAGCGGCTTGTAAAAACGCATTATTTCTCCCACGTCCTCCACCACCACTTCCTTGTGGAAGTGGTGGTGGTCCACTTCCTGTCCGTTCTCTCACACCTGATGCTGATGTTGAAATATCCATCGTCGTATTACACACAGTTGCGGTACAAGGAGTAACTGAACGAAAAGAGTGACTGAAAGCGCCATATGCAATAGGGCACCCCATGCGACAAAAGGACAATGTATGACGGTAAAGCAATAATAAACTGACAAACCACATGAGGAGTTTATGCACAATTAATTATTATATCTCCTAAATTACAGGAGCCAACTAAATTACAAATCTCCTGAAATGTTAACCAAGCAAGGCAAAGGACCCAACTAAGTTCGACGCTATCAAGAGGACGATTGACATTTCTTCTATTTTTAATCGTGGAATGACGAATCAGGTAAATGGCTTTTTGATTCACGGTGCATACCAAGTGCACCGCCTTTGAAGTGCCTGGTGAACATATACGTTTTCGAGCATTTCGAAGCCTAAATTTATCATTGCATCAGTTACCTTCGTTTGAATGGCAAATGCTTACTTTCGGTGCACTTGGTCTGTTGCATTTCGGCAATCAGAATGCCAAAATTCGCCCCATGAATTAAATACAGAGTTGCAGTGCATTGCGATACGGCGCCACAGCCGAGCAAAACCGGGAAATTTGTTCAGACTGTGGAGGCGTGTGATGACCTCCCACGTGCCCACAGTCTCAACGGTCGACGGTAGACAGAGCGGTGTCGGGTCGGAATCGAGCCCCGGGGAGCTGTCGCTGGTTCTAGATGAGGTACACGCCGAGGGCCGGCTACAGTTTACGGCCGCCTCAAACTCTGCTTTACGATGCTTGCCGTTCTCGGCGGGAGGTGCTGGCGGGAGCGTTTTTGGCACTTTTCGGTGGGTGTGGTATTTCCGATATCGGGTTTCCTTTCGGAAGTTTGTATGTTGCTGCGTCGGATTGCTGCTGATAGACCGGCTCCAAGCAGGTCCGGCATGTTTGTCTGCTCGATCATGCCTGATACGGGTGTTAATATTCTGTGACAATGTTCATTGTGTTGGAGGTCCCAGAGGCATGCTACATAAATAAGGGGCTTCATACGCCATCTGATGGGCGAAACTGCAAATGCATGCAACGAATTCCTGAAACTGGCTGATAACCTGCCTTGCGAAGTGGAACTTCAAAGATGCCCAGGCTAGTAAGGAAGTGGCAAAGTCGACCCGGACCATGGCCGTTGGATTCTAACATTTGTCAGTCAGGGAACTCATGAGTCTCCTGGGTGTCCTTCAGTGTGAATTTCATCATGGCTCTCAAACGAGAAGCAAGGGATTGAGGCTGAAATGATGTGGATAGTTACGGTGCTGAAAATACATCGATCAGTTTAAATTATCTCATGGGTATGTTATGACTGCACGCTGATAAAAGGTAAGAAGCGTATATTTTATCTGAGAATAATAGACGTTCCCGCTTTCCCTATTCAAATAAGACTACACAAAACGAGCACTTCGTTCGCGATATGCTGAGAACGCCATTTTCAGAATAGAATGTCAGTGCGTTGAGACTTACGAATGTACTTTTGTGAAACCACTTTCAAAACTCAGGAATGAGAATATCTTTCGGTCTCAAGTCAAACCAGTCGGAGTGAGAAGAGCAATTGGTCTCAAATTAAACAGGCATGCTCACTTGAGACCAGTTATAAGTGTCACCCTGACTCTTCGCGAGTCGCAAATGTCGCCAGAGCACGCCTGCGGCTCTTCAGCTGAAGACTCTCGCGCGCCGGTTGTCGACCTCGGCTGCTCCAGTCGTGGCCCGTCCGAAGGCCTCCCTGGGCCGACCGATGTACGGTCTGGCGGCCGTCGCGAGTTGCTCGTCAACGGTCGGCAGCAGCTGGTCTGGCGGCTCGTCAACGGTCGGCAGCAGCTGGTCTGGCGGCTCGTCAACGGTCGGCAGCAGCTGGTCTGGCGGCTCGTCAACGGTCGGCAGCAGCTGGTCTGGCGGCTCGTCAACGGTCGGCAGCAGCTGGTCTGGCTGGTCTGGCGGCTCGTCAACGGTCGGCAGCAGCTGGTCTGGCGGCTCGTCAACGGTCGGCAGCAGCTGGTCTGGCGGCTCGTCAACGGTCGGCAGCAGCTGGTCTGGCGGCTCGCCAACGGTCGGCAGCAGCTGGTCTGGCGGCTCGTCAACGGTCGGCAGCAGCTGGTCTGGCGGCTCGTCAACGGTCGGCAGCAGCTGGTCTGGCGGCTCGTCAACGGTCGGCAGCAGCTGGTCTGGCGGCTCGTCAACGGTCGGCAGCAGCTGGTCTGGCGGCTCGTCAACGGTCGGCAGCAGCTGGTCTGGCGGCTCCTCCGAGCCGTTCATCGGAGCGCCGTCGGTCGATTGTCCGCTTGGTGGTGCTGCTGTCCACCGCGTCAGTCGCTCGGCGTGAAAGCGAGCACCGTCGCCCAGCTGGTACGGTACTGGATCATGCCAGTCCACAATCCTGCGTGGACTGGGGAACCACTTCCTCCCCTTCCTGAGGCGAGGTACCAACTGATTCCTCACCCAATCTCCGACACGGAAGTTTGTCTCACGAACTCGGTTTCTGCGGTCCCAGTCGATCTTCTATCGGCTCTGCTGTCGTAGCACGTGGTCTCGTGCACCGCCGCTGATTGTATTCGCCCTCCGAGTGTGCAGGCACTGCTGCCTCACTGCTGCGTGTAGCTCCGTCCGCAGCTGACGTCCATGTAGCAGTTCGGCGGGGCTCTTACCGGTAGTCGCGTGTGGACTGGAGCGATGCGTCATGAGGAATTAGTGCATGTACTACGGCCAATCCGCACCCTCCATGATAGTCGCCTGCAGCGTGGCCTTGACGACTCTGTTGAACCGTTCCACGGCTCCGGCTCCGCTGGGGTGGTTCAGGGTCACCCGTATGTGCCGGATGTCAACTCGTCACAGGTAGGGGCCGAACTCGGCAGAGGTGAAGGCCGCACCGTTGTCAGACACAAGTTGTGCAAGATAGCCCTCTCTGCTTGCTAGTCTCCACCAACTGGATCACTGCATGAGAAGAAGGGTTAGAGCAGAATCCCACCTCAGGCCACTTAGAAAGGTAATCCGCAGTGACCACCTCGAAGCAATGCCGTTTTTTGTTTTTGTTTTTTTTAATGCCCGCCACCCAAGATCAGGTGACTAGGAGCGCCCCCTCCCCTTACCCAACGACTGCAAGCACCTTACGTTAACACCATAAAATAAACAGTAAAGTCGCGGCACTCCCAGCTAAGAGATGGAAAACATATAAATAAGCATACAAAGCATCGGGTATTAGAGCAGTAAGACTAATAATAAAGAATGCTGTTAGTAGTCATATCCAAAGGAGGCATATGACTGACCCTGAATCCATCCCAACAAGAAATTAGGGTCTAAACTATAATGTTAGCAGCTGGTTTGTGGCCGGATGGTGGTGAGCACTCCTGATTTGTTTTTGTTTTTTATCTTGGCTCCTCCCTAACTCCACCCAGCTAAGCATGGGCTTGTTGCTGGGTGGAATGTGGGAGGAACCAGTGGTTGGGTGTTTTCAACTTTATATATGGTTAAGTGTAAACACACACACACACACACACACACACACACACACACACACACACACACACACACACACACACACAAACACACACACACACACACACACACACACACACACACACACACACACACACACACACACACACACACACACACACACACACACACACACACACACACACACACACACACACACACACACACACACACACACACTCACACATACACTCGCATGCCATCATCCCTGTACAAACATACACACACAGCAACAATTAGCTGCTAAGTATTTTAATATCTGCTCAAGAAGTATGTCTTAATGTGATTTTTAGAACAGTCTTAGAATTTGGTATCTCTGAATGCAGAAAATGCTTTGCTATAGATGGTGTTCCAAAGATTGGGTCCAAAACAATCGATGGTGAAGAGAATAATTTTTTTGAATACTTTGCTGAAATGGTTTTTTTTGCCCCCCTGTGGTTATTTTTTTTTTTTTTTGGTTTGGCCTTTTTTTTTTTTTTTTTTTTTTTTTTTTTGGATAATTTTTGTTTGAATACTTATGCTGGAAATGGTTTTTTAATTTTAAGGAAGGGGGGGAAACAAAACTCTGTAAAAGGAAATCTGGGGAAAAGAGGTAGTTGGTTTTGATTTTAATTTTCCTTTAAAAGTTTCCTTTAAATTCTTTCTTTATATTTTTCTTTTTTTTAAATTTTATTTTTTTAATATAGGGGTTGTACTCTTGGGAAATACACCCTAAATTATATTTAAATTAATTACTATTTTTGTATTTGCTTAAATTTGTTTATCTCCTTAAGAAAAATTGAAACTTTAAATAAAAAAAAAATTAATTAAAATATAATTTTAAATTATTTTTATCTTAAAATATTTAATTATTTTTTACCATTGCTATATTTAAATTTTTGATATTTTTTGTAAGTTTGGTGTTATGGGGTTTAAAATTCTAATTTTAATGTACGCATATTCCAAAGTTTTTTATACGTTTACAACAAAAAATATTAATTATAATAACGTTATTTAGAAATTTCTTTAATTTTAAGATTGGTTTAATTCTGGTATACAATTATATAGTGCTCTCTAAACACGCGCCCTGGAGGGCCTCTGAAAATTACCGCACTTAAGGGTGGTGGATTCCGCCCCCTACAATCTCCGCTCCTATCAAAGCTGAAGCAACGAAATTCGCAGGGTGGATTTATACGGTAGTGAACTCTATTTAGTGCAAGTTTCATGACCTTGGGTAAATATCTTCGAGGTCAAATGAGGTCAAAAGGTTTAAAAAAATCGGTTTTGCGTGGCTTGGCTTGTCATTGTTATGGATCGCTGTGATTGTATATAAATGCCCCAAAATAGATAGCAATGCTGTTTTGGACATTACTAATGGTGCAATGCAGATGTTAGACCCGGTATTTGACCTCAGGTCACCTATATGACAACACTTTATCAGGTCATTACCTGCTCCAGTTACCGAAACTGGGCCGCTCGCCCAACTACTCCGACAACAATGACAAACAGTAGCTTTCAGGATGTGTAGGGAGTAACATGCAAGGTGACATCAATCGCATATCAGTCACTTGGATTTATGACAACATTCCAGTTGACCAAGTTTGGTTACATTAACCTGCCATGAACTTGACCTGACTCGACCTTGGTGACCTAACATGATCTTGAAACTATAAAGCATAACAATATACATCAAACGAGTCGCTAGTGTTGCCAAGAACACTTCCCTTTTGCCAATATAGGGAAGCGAATCGGCGCCAATTTTTGTGGTCTGGCGCTTATATTTTTTTATTTATTCAACGCCTAACTCTAACTCTAAACTAACTCTAAACATTTTCGGCCGATTTTCGTTTTACTTACTTTAAACAACGCGCTGGTCATTTCTAAACAGGTAAGCAAACAATGGCGTATATCGCCCGGTAAAATCTGGATTTATATACGAAAAACCGGAGGTGTGGGCGGATTTGCCCCCTCTCCAGGGCGCGTGTTAATACCGTGTTAATAGGTTGAATCCGCCCGCCTCCCTTGTTTTTATCGAAGATACCATATAAATGGGCATAAATTGTAGTGCAACTTTGTGACTGTGGTGCAATGCAAAAGCACATAGCATACTTTGCTTATCTGTTGGTAAATATAGAAACCGAGGGAGTGCAAAGTCGATCGACCGACCACCGGCTGGCCGCCACCTTTAGCCAACACGGTTGCGAAGTGGCCGTGAACCATCCAAGACCGTCACATTCGGCTGCCGGCTGTCCCTATGTGGATTACGCATGACGATGATAGTAAATGTACGTTTTTACCGTGGGTTCGCTTTGATGGCACTAAACTACCCCACCCTAAGCCACCATCCACCATTTTAATCACGAAATCATCATAATTTTGCGCATTTCATCTCACTTGACTTTGACAACATTAACCTTGTTGCATACAATTTATAGCAAGAAAGTTCATTAAAGCCTTAATCTCGCCTCAAAATGTTGTGCCTCTAATTTCCAGTTGCCCGCGTAGCCTTGAATCACTGAATGTGGAGATCCTGCCTCTCGCCACGGATATATACTTCGTATTTCCTAATGGTACAGGTGCAATTGTAATGCAAGGCAGGTGAACGAAGCCATCAAACAACCCCATACTCCACTGTGCGATATATTAGCATGCGATCGATACATAGTTTTGGTATTTGCATTTTCGTTTCTTAGGTGAAGGAATCGTCAGCGTATCAAAATTGCTTATCGATCGATCGCAATTAAAGATTGTAAAATCGCTTTTAAGAGAACGACTAATTTTCTGTTTCGTATGAATAATCGCTATATTTAATGCGTGCACTTAAAGTACCATAGGCAATGTACCTTACCACCCTGAAAGTTTCTGTCCAACTATAGTTTCGGGAACTTTGAAGCGTAAGTGTATCTGGTAAGAACCATCTCCATCTGAATGATTTGGATAGTGACATTCAAGTTGATCTCATGATTCATCGTTTATCTCGGACACATTTTAAAGGAAAAAGCATGATCTTTTCGAAAACATGAACTGAGAAATGTTTCTACCTTTTCCGGCCCGGTGGTTCTCCTGCATGATAATGATGGTCTGCGCGATGCTGCAGAGCTCCTGGAACTGAAAACTTCAGTTTGTTGTGTGTGTGTGTGTGTGTGTGTGGAAGGGGGGGACACTTATCGTCGCGAAGCATCATTTGTCGCACTTTTATTACATTTGCAAGTGAGATAGTCGAGAGCTACCCGAAGGAACACGCTAAAGACGTTTTTCTTACACATAAGCAGCGGTGGTGGCGGAAAAAATCAGGTGGCAGCCGGCGCTCAGTGAGATGGACCGTCAGAAGTGTGGGTAGTGTCTGAAACTGCCCACGAGACGCGCCGTGTATGAAATCACGAGCGTCGCCAAATATTTTGGATGGGAGGGAGGGCAGGACGAGAGGGTTTGTATATCGATTTTCCACGTCCAATACTATGGTCGTAATGCTCAACAACACTAACTCCGAGAGGCGTGTGCTACCCGCCCGGCTGTAGTGACGCCCATGGGCCGCAAGGCTGGTGGCGACACAGTTGGGTGCAGGCGTACCTTGCCACTGCTTTGCCGAGAACTTGCCCGGAGGCGTCTCGCTGTTCACCAGGCGAATCATCCGCCCTTGCTGACCAGGTACTTCTATTGCTTGTGCTGTTCAAAACACAAAAGAAGCACAAAATTAAGGAAACAAAATAGCAGCGACATAAAATGAGCTGGTTTAATTCTGAAAGGGGAGCCCAGGACATAAATCGGCGCAAAAAGTAGGTCGGTTTCAAAAGCATGACGATCGGGCCGAGTTCGCCGGGTCTCGGGCGTGGAGCTGGGCCGATTCCGGCAGGTTCGGCTGAGTCTGGTCGTGTACAGGTGTATTTATCTGATATACACCCTGCGGCGATACGCTCGTGCTCCACCGCCGTTCGCAGTACAGCGCCCTCTCGCCCCTAGTGCGGCGCCCGGGCGCTTCCGTGTGACGGTTGGTTCCGATGTGACGTTGACGGCATGCCCGGCACCATGACGGCGTGTTGACGGCAGTTGGTGATGCGGATATCCAGCTGCATTAACGCAGCTGCTCTGTGCTGCAGAGTGCGCTGTGCAAGATGGTGACCGGCATCTGGCAGTACTTCACGATGGCCAACTACTCGTGGGTCACCATGGAGGGGCTCTATCTGTTCTGCCTCATCTACCTGGCGCTCTTCTCCGACCACAGCAGCATCACCACCTACATTATACTCGGCTGGGGTGAGTGCGCTCATCAGTGCGCCTGTGAGGTGTTGCAGTAAGGGTACTCCCTAGAATCTAGATGGTGTGAGGATGGGGTTGGGGTGGGTGCTGGGGTGTTTTGTGGTTTGGGTGGGCATCTTGCCCAGTTGGAGTGGGGATGTTCCTCGGTTGGGTGGGTGTTCCACCAGCTGGAGTGAGGGTGCTTCTCGGTTGGGTGGGTGCTCCCCTAGTTGGGGTGAGGATGCTCCTTGGCTAGGACGGGTGTGCTTCTCCCTAATGATGAGGTGTTGCTGGAACAAGGTGAGTATTCTTCCGAGTCGGAGAAAGTGCTAATTGCATGGGGTAAGTGTCCTTTTCATTTGAAATGAGTTTCTTTGTTCCTCTGTTGAGACACGGTGCTACTTAATTCAAGTACTTGCGCTTCAGACTGACATTATCTCCGACGTCATGTCGAATGGCCATAGGGGAAGAGAATAAAAATAGAGTTATTTGGAACTACAACCAGAGGGGTAATGAAGTAACACACCAAATATTAAGAGCAATGAAGTGTCATGGTTGAGCAGCATTTGATTCACAGCCTTACATACTTACATAACACTTACAACATACCTAAGAAGAATGCAATTTTTCATTAGTGTGGGTGGGAAGTGAAGCAGACTAGTTCTATGCGTGTTTGTGGCTCAATTACCTTCTCCAATGAGGCAAAGTTTCAGTACGGAACCTTACGGTCCAGCACTCCCAATGGTTATTATGCTTACCAGCACTAGCATTTTTTCGACCTCTTCCTTGGATTGTTTAACTTCGGACTACGTTCTTGTCCAGATTCCTATCCTGTATCCAATTTGCAATTCTTCATCCTTTGCTTTTTGTGGTAATTTTGAATGCACTGTTTCTGTCCATATTTGATGTGCAATTTCAGTGATCTGTATTGTTACGTATTACATTAAGTAGGTGCATTTATAAGTAAATAGATAAGTCCATAGTTAATGAGCTGATGCGTACCTAAACTGTTTTCGATAATACTAACTAACTAATGTCAGTGTGATAGTAGCGAAATGTATGAAAATAAAACAAATTAATCACAACAGCCAATGTTGCTACACTATTTGCAACAAAAGCATGTCTTAAAATGCTGGTCTCTGGCCTGGCTTCAGCACATTTTCCCCGGGTACCAACCAGGTTTGGTCATGTCAAACAGGCCCGGCCAAAACTTCGGTCCCAAGATTTAGGGCATGTTTCACCATGAGCAAGTCGTACGTCCAGCACGTGCCGCAGCCGTGGATGTGGCATCTGCGGCACAGGCTGGAGCCGCCAGCTGCCGACTCTGCTCGCTTCTTGTAATCGGACGCCATCGATCGATGAGATGCAACCGTCAACGGTGCGCCTGGTGATGGCCTGAGGGCCATCGAGAGCCTGATGGCCGTTGTATGGCCGCTCTGAACTGCCTGACTGTTGCACCCGGCGACTTCCGCCGGGCTGGGACGCTGGTCTGTCACGTGGGCGGTGCCATTGTGGGTGCCCGTGCACCCATAAAGAGGATCGAAAGAGCGATGGTCTTCCTGCTGGGCCCTGAATAAGCCGTTTTCCAGCCAACTTGGGCCCACTCTCGTCGGCGTTGTCGTCATTTCTACCTTTTTTGCGGTTCTTACAGACTCGTTTTTGGCCACCACGCCGCCTGTGTTTCGCCACGTGATCCACGTGATCCACGTGATCAACGTGATCCACGGTCGGACTGCTCAGTGACGGCGCAGCGGAAGATGCCACCCTGTGTGGCCACGACATCAGCTGAGCGGAAACAACTCCGAAACAGACAAGGTCGCGGTGCACCGTGCCACCAGCTATTTCGCGAGAAATCGGTACGGTGACCCTTGTGAGATGCGTGCACGTTATTCTTCGAGGAACCCGATTTAGGAACGGATGCAGCTAATGTCGGTTTCAGCGGACTGCCCTTCAATGCACTTATGCTTAAGTTACAGGCACCATTTCCTAAATCGATCCCGCCGGGCGAATGTGGCGCCCACGCCTCGAATGAGTGCATACTGTTGAAATTGGTTGCGCTTATTTCCGTAATTTTCGTAAATATTGTGATTCGGTCGAAGTTAAGCGCAGTATAATCTTGCCTTTGTGGCTGCCGGTGAGATCAGTCGCGATGCACTCATATGTTGTCTACCCTAGGACTAAATCGCACATTGCCCTCGCTCTTACAGCGCCCTTAATGGCCCATTATGCCGGTGATGAAAACTGGTCAGACGTTAAATGATGATGGTGGTAGGCATTGTAGCAGTGGTAATGAGAGTTAGAAAACTGACCTACTTCTAGCTTCAGACATTTTGAAATATACATACCTATGTGATGCGAAATGTCAATGTTACCAACGGCGTCGTCACCTTCAGTTTCCAAGTGGGGTCCAACCCCAGACGTGCACGAACGAACGATTTTCAAGCAGATGGATGAGACCTTGATTGTCTCCCCCAACCCCCCTCCCCGACCCCACACCCACTTAACGTAGCACACTTGGATTTCGCGAAATTTCTTTCTGTAGCCAAGCATTTTCCCGGTTATTTTTTTCATGGGGAAAAATGATCAGTTCAGCTGCTCGAAAGCTTAGCCTCTGCTCTTCTCGTGTTAATATAATCATGTATAATCAAAACGCAAGCAGCTGAACCTCTTGCATCCCCTTCATAGAGGAAAACAAAGCTTTGCGCGATCATAAAATGGTAGGCTTTACGCGTGTCCTACAGATTTAGACCATCGCGCTCAGGCGTTCTTACAGTACCAATGGTTATTGCTTATTGCTATCGCTGGTTATTGCTATATGTCAATAATTATATTCAGCAGCTGGTAATCAAAGCTACATGAAACTTCAGACGAGCAAAGCACCTGCGCCGGACTAGATTTATCGCATAGTTTTGCATGATCTCGCGGAAGAGCTCTGCCATTTTATATTGTTTTCAATAAATCTTGAATGCTTATTGAAATATCGGTCGACTCGAAGAGAGCAAATATCACACCGCTTTTAAAAAATGGCACAGGTCAAAAACCGAAAACTATTTACCGGCTAGCTAATACTCTGTTGCGATTTATACATGAATCTCGCTACAAAATATTTTCATGCTGGTGTACCTGTTGATGTTACATGTTTATATTTCAACAATCCGTATGATAAAGTTCTACACAGAAGACTCGTACTATAGCTTACCGATTTCTTGAGGGATACTGAAATGAACTGAGTCATTGATTATGAACAGAATGCGGGGTGCTAAGTGGCACGCCATCTTCTTAGCGGAACATTTACAGTGGAGTTACTCGGGGATCTGTTGGTGATCCGCCATTGTTCATTGCATAATGTGAATATGATTCAAGTAGGGGCAAAAATTCAAATGCCAATGCTTGCCATATGATGTCAAATTTTTTAAACTATGGAGACGAGAGATGATAACAAAACATAAATTTCAAGTCCAAAACATAAACATAAGTTTAAAGTCAGAAGACAACGTGAGGAAGTAGCTAATAAATGTTTGAAAATCCTTGGTACTATAAGCAGGCATGCTAGTGATCAGAGTGTAACAAATAGCTTTCTTATAGCTCATTTGTTAGGCCACACATTGAATACCGTATTCAGGCATGGACACATACACTTGGCGGGGTAATAAGCTGTCGGAGAGTTCAAGGAAGGGCTACAAAGGTGGTAAGGTGACTGTACATATACTGTATAATATGTTGATAGGCTAAACTTTTCGGAATGTTGTCACTAAGATATAGGAGAAAGAGGCGCGATTTCATGGAGGTTTTCAAGATGTTCAAAGAAAATGAGCAAGTTGACTTTCCTTATCTACTTCACCTTTACAATATGAGGAATACGATGGGACACATATATATATATATATATACATGCACACACACACACACACACGCACACGCACACGCACTATACATAATATACATACATACATACATACATACATACATACATACATACATACATACATACATACATACATACATACATACATACATACACGCACACGCATACGTACACGCACACGCACACGCACACGCATACACGCACACGCACATACCAATATACACACGCACACGCACACGCACACACACACACACACACACACACACATATATACATATATACATATATATATATATATATATATATATATATATATATATATATGATAATATTTAAAAGCTTGACAGTGTAAAAATATTGGTTTTCGTCAGGTGTAAGATGACGAATCGAGTACAGTAGGATGTGGAAATTGTCATGGAAGTATGCCGTTTTAAATATCGTCCAAATCCTTCAAACTTAATTTTGAGTCCATGTCGTACTCAATTCAGCGATACCCATTAAACGAATACATATATTGGTCATAATGACGGCAAATACAACGTATATGCTATCAACAACTGATGGCGTATAACAGACCACATTATAGGTTTGTTGTGTCCGCAGGTATCTATATTATCTATTTATCTGGCAGCACCGGAAATTGTGCAACAACATGCTTGTGTATCAAAATCCGTATTTGGGGGCATAAGCAAAATACCCATGGACGATTTTTTAGAAGTGAGGCATGAAGACTTCATAAACACATCAACAACCACGATGTCGATACTTCCTGTGGAAGGATGTCCAATAAGTGTTCAGAAAGTGGTGATTCCACCCTATTTCACCAATAATTTATCACTGCAGCTCGACATCCACTCCATACATGATAGTGAAACATTCTCCACATTGGATAGCATTATCAGTGACAGGTGATTTGGAGCCGGTATCTGTGGATGATGATCGGTAGCAAGATGAGAATGCACGAGAAGTTAAATAATGCCATATGTTTCAGTTTATGCTAATGAACACATGGTCAAGTATGTGCATGTGCATGTGTGTGTATGTGTGTGTGTGTGTGTGTGTGTGTGTGTGTGTGTGCGCGCATGTGTGTTTGTGTGTAGGTGTATATGCGTATTCCAAGCATATATATACCAAAACAATATTTATATTTCGTTGTGTCATTGTTTTGCACAGGCCCATGTGGCCTCCTGCTTTAACAATAATTGATGACGATCAGGATGATGAGTTTCGTTGGCTGAGGGGCGGTCAGAAAGGCGGGCGAGCCCACTCGTCGACCTCTCCGCTTGTCATGGTGACATTAATGGCGAGGAGACCCGCCAGGCGGTCCTATGGTGCAATCATCGACCGAGTCCATCCACCGGATTAAAATGTCGCCTGATGCAAAAACTGGGAAACATTCCGGAAGATGATGTATTTTCTCGAAGCTTGCCAGTTTTCTAGTTGGGCCGGACCCCGCCAAAAATATCGGATGGGATCCGAACCTGCTGGACCCCAGTGGTGACGATGCCCATGATCAACAGTTATATTTGGCCGCACTACTTGCGGGATTCGACTGTGGTACAACATATATGCATAATGAGCATGGAGGTGTCTACCTACCTGGGTACGACTGAAGCTGCATGCGGGACTGAAATGTCACTGAATGTGATTATTAGTGGTATCTACACAAGCTCATTGATAGAAGTGTCATTGCAGTTATCCAAATTGCATATAGTCATGTTGCTTACTTAAAATGAATAGCACAATGGAATGAATCCATCTCACGCTACTTCTACATGTGTTTGAATTATGAATTGGAAATTTTGAATTGGAAATTAGGGTGCCTGTTGGAATGAGTATAATAGTGTGGTTGCTGAACCGGGAAACCGGAACTCGGCATCAGCTGATCCCAGCACTTTATTATGTTGAGTTTCCGTTGCAAAGCAGAGGGAAATATGATTACCTTTGTTTAAATTTCGTCTCCACGACAAACGTCCGGGAGTAAATCGGTATCCAACCCTTATCCGTTCATCTTCACCAAAGTTCATCCGCTCCGCTTCGTTATCCATGGCAAACAGATGTCCGTAGGGATATCCAATCTGTGCTATGCTCTACCTATACCACTACACTGGCGATGGCTGGCTGGATCCCTATCGTGTGCTGTCATGCATGTAGCTAGCAGAACTCAGGAAAGGTGCAGGTTGCTGACCATGGCTGTCGTTTGCTCCTGTTAGGACGTGACAGTGACACCATCTGCTCCTGTCGAGGTGTTACGGTGGCACTATCTGCCCCTATCGGGGTGTGACAGTGGCACCGTCTGCTCCTGTCGGGGTGTGACAGTGGCACTACCTGCTCCTGTCGGGGTGTGACGATGGCACCGTCTGCTCCTGTCAGGGTGTGACGGTGGCACCGTCTGCTCCTGTCGGGGTGTGACGGTGGCACTATCTGCACGGTGGCACCGCCTGCCCCTATCGGGATGTGACAGTGGTGCCGTCTGCCCTTGTCGGGGTGTGACAGTGGCACCGTCTGCTGCTGTCGGGGTGTGACAGTGGCACCGTCTGCCCCTGTCGGGGTGTGACAGTGGCACTATCTACTCCTATCGGGGTGTGACAGTGGCAGTATCTACTCCTATCGGGGTGTGACAGTGACGGTGTTCAGCAGATTTGAATAACTGATTTTCTGGAATGACTTCCTGGAGTGTCACCAGTGACACCTAGAATCAGCTGTTTCATCAGACAATTGTTGGTTCGCTTCGTGATGTAATTCATGATGGACTATCTGGTTGCAGGATTTCCGGTCTGTTTCGTGGTGCCCTGGGTGATTGTGCGCGCCCTGAAGGAGGACTTCTACTGCTGGCGCATCCACATCAACAGGGGCTTCTTCTGGATCATCCGAGGCCCGACCATATTCCTCATTATGGTGCGTGCTGCCTGCTTCTTAATCCTCATGCTCCCGATGCATAATGCGCGGCAATCCCACGCAACAATCGGTTTGACATGTGTATGGGAGTGCGGGCCATGCTGGGTTTTGCGGTGTGTCGGTGCTGGCCGGTGGCTGCTTCTGTAGGGTGGTCCGGGCCATGCCGGGCTGGGCGGTGTGTAGGGGCGGGCTGGGCGGTGTGTAGGGCTTGGCTGGGCGGTGTGTAGGGCTTGGCTGGGCGGTGTGTAGGGCCGGGCTGGGCGGTGTGTAGGGCCGGGCTGGGCGGTGTGTAGGGCCGGGCTGGGCGGTGTGTAGGGGCGGGCTAGGGTGTGTAGGGCGGGGGCTGGGCGGGGGCCGGGCTGGGCGGGTGTGTATAGGGGTCGGGCTGGGCGTGTGTAGGGGCGGGCTGGGCGGTGTGCAGGGGCGGGCTGGGCGGCTGGTGTGTAGGGGCGGGCTGGGCGGTGTGTAGGGCCGGGCTGGGCGGTGTGTAGGGCCGGGCTGGGCGGTGTGTAGGGGCTGGGCGGTGCTGGCGGTGGCGGTGTGTAGGGGCGGGCTGGGCGGTGTGCAGGGGCGGGCTGGGCGGTGTGTAGGGGCCGGGCTGGGCGGTGTGTGGGCTGGCGGTGTGCAGGGGCGGGCTGGGCGGTGTGTAGGGCCGGGCTGGGCGGTGTGCAGGGCCGGGCTGGGCGGTGTGTAGGGGCGGGCTGGGCGGTGTGTAGGGGCGGGCTGGGCGGTGTGTAGGGCCGGGCTGGGCGGTGTGTAGGGCCGGGCTGGGCGGTGTGTAGGGGCCGGGCTGGGCGGTGTGCAGGGGCGGGCTGGGCGGTGTGTAGGGCCGGGCTGGGCGGTGTGTAGGGCCGGGCTGGGCGGTGTGTAGGGCCGGGCTGGGCGGTGTGCAGGGGCGGGCTGGGCGGTGTGTAGGGGCGGGCTGGGCGGTGTGTAGGGGCGGGCTGGGCGGTGTGCAGGGGCAGGGGCTGGGCGGTGTGTAGGGGCGGGCTGGGCGGTGTCAGGGCCGGGCTGGGCGGTGTGTAGGGGCGGCAGGGCCGGGCTGGGCGGTGTGCAGGGCCGGGCTGGGCGGTGTGTAGGGGCCGGGCTGGGCGGTGTGTAGGGCCGGGCTGGGCGGTGTGTAGGGCCGGGCTGGGCGGTGTGTAGGGCCGGGCTGGGCGGTGTGTAGGGCCGGGCTGGGCGGTGTGTAGGGGCGGGCTGGGCGGTGTGTAGGGGCGGGCTGGGCGGTGTGTAGGGGCGGGCTGGGCGGTGTGTAGGGGCGGGCTGGGCGGTGTGTAGGGCCGGGCTGGGCGGTGTGCAGGGGCGGGCTGGGCGGTGTGTAGGGCCGGGCTGGGCGGTGTGTAGGGCCGGGCTGGGCGGTGGTGTAGGGGGGCTGGGCGCTGGGCGGCTGGGCGGTGTGTAGGGCGGGCTGGGCGGTGTGTAGGGCGGGCTGGGCTGGGCGGTGTGTAGGTGTGCAGGGGCGGGCTGGGCGGTGTGTAGGGCCGGGCTGGGCGGTGTGTAGGGCCGGGCTGGGCGGTGTGTAGGGGCGGGCTGGGCGGTGTGTAGGGCCGGGGGGCTGGGCGGTGTGTAGGGGCGGGCTGGGCGGTGTGTAGGGCCGGGCTGGGCGGTGTGCAGGGGCGGGCTGGGCGGTGTGTAGGGGCGGGCTGGGCGGTGTGCAGGGGCCGGGCTGGGCGGTGTGTAGGGCCGGGCTGGGCGGTGTGTAGGGCGGGCTGGGCGGTGTGTAGGGGCGGGCTGGGCGGTGTGCAGGGGCGGGCTGGGCGGCTGGGCGGTGTGTGTAGGGCCGGGCTGGGCGGTGTGCAGGGGCGGGCTGGGCGGTGGGGCGGGCTGGGCGGTGTGCAGGGGCGGGCTGGGCTGGGCGGTGTGTAGGGGCGGGCTGGGCGGTGTGTGCAGGGGCGGGCTGGGCGGGGCGGGCTGGGCGGTGTGTAGGGGCGGGCTGGAGGGCTGGGGTGGGGCGGGCTGGGCGGTGTGTAGGGCGGGCTGGGCGGTGTGTAGGGGCCGGGCTGGGCGGTGTGTAGGGGCGGGCTGGGCGGTGTGTAGGGGCGGGCTGGGCGGTGTGTAGGGGGCTGGGCTGGGCGGTGTGTAGGGCCGGGCTAGGCGGTGTGTAGGGCCGGGCTGGGCGGTGTGCAGGGGCGGGCTGGGCGGTGTGTAGGGCCGGGCTGGGCGGTGTGCAGGGGCGGGCTGGGCGGTGTGTAGGGGCGGGCTGGGCGGTGTGTAGGGCCGGGCTGGGCGGTGTGTAGGGGCGGGCTGGGCGGTGTGTAGGGCCGGGCTGGGCGGTGTGTAGGGCCGGACTGGGCGGTGTGCAGGGGCGGGTCGGCGGCTGCCGTCGGGTGCGCGGCCGCGTTTGAGCCGGACTGGTGTGAGAGGCTCTTGTGCGGCTGGGGCTTGGTTGCTGGGCTATCTTGATGCTCTTTTTTGCACCTGGTTCACCTCGTCAATCGCTCCGACATCACCAACCCTGCTGGGGCCCGTCGCGACCACCACACGTATTTATGTAGGCGAGGCCAGGCTCTTCCACGTCAGATAGGCCCGTGAGTACGCCCAGCAGGTCAGGTAGCTAGGATTGGCTGTGTGCTTGGGTTGTGGCTCTGATGGATGGGTATGCTAGAGGTGCATGACGTTGATACTGCCACCGCCGCCGGCGCTCGTCCATTTACTGGACCCACCCGTGTATCGGCATATACCACAACACATCCACCACACACTTCCCCTACCCCACCCTCCCAACCCTTCCCACATTCTTGGGGAGGCCTGGTACAAGTGGGGCCAGGAAAATGTTTTGTAAAATATTGGCAGTTATGTTTCTGACAGCTGACTACTTGCACTAAATTCCAGCCAATTCCACTGGTCTTTAAAACTACCCTTCTACGCATCCATACTACAATCATTCATTCCTTTCATTTCAAACAATTGTTCGGTAGTCCTAGTAAAACTAGCTGCCCCACGATTTTCCGTCCAGTGTTCCGTAGGCATTTAGCGAGTCGTTCTTCATTGGTCGCTATGGTCTTGGTTGGTCCCAATGCATATTAATTACCCGTTCTGAGGTACTACCGGTAAACGGCTGACGCGACTCCTCTTGTTATATGGTGGGTATAACAAGAGGAGTCTATATTATATATTAGTTACTGACCTTAAGGCTTGGTAACACTCGGCGATGAAATTTACAGTCCGTTTCTGTGCAGCCTTACGACTGGACTCGGGTATCAATGGCCAACTTCCATAACCTTACTCAATCGACTCCTTACGTGCTGAAACTTGCGATCGAGAGCGACACTGATGGTGGTCCAGGACCCTGCATCGCAAGGTCCAGGACCCTGCCCAGTGCCATCTCCCTTCCGTCTTGCTACCCTATACTGCCCCATTCAGGTACCAGGGGCTTGGGGAATGCCGAAATCTCCTCCCGCCCAACGCTATACGGTTTCAAAATTAGCCGTTTGGACATTTGCCAACAGGTTGGAGCCAGAGTTTGCAATGACCACTCACCTGTGAAAATAATTACCGGCAGCCAGCGGCAATGTCCGGGAGCGGATCCTTCAGCCGTCTCTTGCACACCATTTTCGCAAATGAGATGAGCTCGCACGTGTCAGAACATACAGTGGCGCAGTGCGCCGATCACACCCGTATGCGAGTTTGCGGACGGAAATATGAACTGCAGAATATGGAGGCCACCGTTAAGCGGGCACCCTCAACGTTGCAATGCGTGGTTTTGGTCTTCGACTATGAAAGTGAATACCGCTAAGATGCAAATGACGCGGTTTACCGCTCCATTAAATCCAGGAGCCATGCATCACCGCAGACTGACTATTTGGAATCGAACTCGACTATGATTCTCGTAAGTCACATGAATTGTCACTGCAAGAAATATGAACAGAAATAAGCAGGAGACAATCCGTTCACATTGGCGTATAGAAGCAATAATATTTCTGACATATTTTAGCGGGGCTGGGTGGGACTTGTTTTCATAAAATAGGCGAATTGCAAGTTCTTTCTCTCTTTCTCCCTTTCTCTCTTTCTCCCTTTCTCTCTTTCTCCCTTTCTCTCTTTCTCTCTTTCTCTCTTTCTCTCTTTCTCTTTTTCTCTTTTTCTCTCTTTCTCTCTCTCCCACTCTCTCTCTCCCACTCTCTCTTTCTCTCTGTAGATTGCCCTCTCCTGGACCATTAATGCGATCCCCTCTCTGTTTCAATAACACTTCTATTCAAAATTAAGTATAAACCGAAGTTTGGGGAATACTTCTTTACACGAAATTTTGCAACAGCTACCTTCCGTTAGAGCTATGCACTTTTTAATTGTGTCTAACCGAACTGCATTTAGGTTCAGGCCAGTTCCCATACTTAGGCCTTGGTGTCGTTACTAGAGCTACATGCTTGCAAACTTATTGGTTTTCATTTGGCGAATTTCAGGTCCGGCAAAGGTAGACTTGCCAGCCGGCGCGGCGAAGGATAACAATGATCCAGACAATGCGGCTATTATATTGGCGCAAATATATGCAAAATGTGCTTTTAAATGATATATATATATATACATTAGCATGCAGTTTCCCACAAACAGCTATGTTACTCCACACAAAATTTAGACTTCCGGGGGCAAATAAGGTCAATCATTCATTATGACTTTGATTAGTGTGATGGTGGTTCTGAGTTGAGTTTGATTTAACCTGATGTGGATAACATTGTGCATCTATTTGATGGCTAAGCTTTGTTTCACTGACCCCGAACAAGTGCAATGACTTCATGGACCATCGACCATGGTGTCAACAATACCTAATTCGACCACAGTGGGCTTCTAATATTACATTTTAGCTAGAAGAATATATATATTTCAGTGGATGAACGACTTGCATGCGGACAAGTGAACAATTTCTAATGTACTAGGTGTCATGGCAGGCAAAGTGACCTCAGATCACAGGATCGCTGAACCAAAACGAAATGAAAGGAAAGACACCATACAACTACTTAACATCGGGGACATTTCCGAGTTAAGAATTGTACAAACGATTGTAGTCTCAACAGGGGTGTCGATTAAAAAAAAACATTGGTGGGGGGGGGGGCGAAGTGCCAACGCACGTACCTTCCCCCCAAAAAAAAAAAAACTAATCGGATTTCGCACACTATATTTTCAGATCCCAGAAATTCTGAGTTTGTATTCGACGATGTGTATGTTTATGTTTATTCAGCTTACTCACGAACGAGGAAAATAGTCCAATAAATGGTGGTCACATAATTAAAAGAGCGGTACACAGTACATGTCAACATAACAACTCTGAGTAATGGCATGCGACTGCAGTTTCATACAGTGAGCTCGGATATGTCGTCATCGTTACCGTCAGCGCCTTTCCCTCACTCCACACACCAACAAGCACACACCGGCTTAAATACAAATGTTTCAGCGATTAGATGCAGGCTAAAACACACCGGCCTTCATGGAGTATCGGAGCACATCAGACCTGAACTGTGACGACAATCTGTGAAAGTATTTCCTTGGCGCCTAACATTATGGAGGGACAAAGCCAAAGTTGTGATTGGACGAGTCCAGGTTCGGGGAGGATATTTTCATTCACACCTACGACATCAGCCACGGTACTTTTTATGGGGGACCAAGGGGAATTTCTAGGGAGCATGACGCATTTTTTGTCCTGGGCTCAGCGGATTCTTGGGGGCCCCACAACCTGTCAGGAACTGCCCACAATGCCCCCATTCGGTATGCCACTGTGCGATGTAATGCTGCAACATAAGAATCTATGGATAGTTCATCTGTTGCATCACTCACACGTGATTTAAACTCCCAAGTTATTCAGACAGTTTGAGGAAAGTGAAACATCTGATCATGGATTGGCAAGGATGGAATATAAGGCAACATGAATACCATGGAATTCGGATCACAGTAATTATGTTACAATACATACCTTCTCCGCAGGCTGCTTTGTAGATTGATGCGCTCCTGAAGTTTGATCAGGGTTTGAGTTGGAGGTGGATGGAGCAGCACTGTAAAGGATATAACATATGGTTCAAAGAACTTATTTATGTGTCGCTTTTTGGGTGTCATTTAACCTCCCAATTGAAAAGTATGCATCTCCAGAGGAAATTAGTGGTCATGTCATGCTCAGCACATTAATGAATACTGCATTTAAAAAAGGAAGTTCAAAGTAGTCAGGGATTACCATAAACTGAAAAATGACCCAAAAAGCCATGCAATATTGTAGTTTAAGGTAACCACCAAACAAGTTTTCCACACATTTTAGCTCCATGAAGCATCCAAAGGGGTCAGGTCTGGTTAAGTCAGGAGAGGATAGGCTTTGTTGTGAGGAAAAACAAAATTTGGAGAAAGCAAAATTAGAAGAAAAAAAACATAAAAAAGAGTTCATGCCAATTTAGATTAGGTTAGGTTAGGTTCTTAAGTTGAAAATACTTTAGAAATTTGATTGAGAATTTAAATGAAAAGCAATTCATTTTTTTTGCATGGAAAGTAGGGTTAGGTGATGTAAGGTTATCTTACATCTTTCTTGAACTTTGTTTTATGCTACATTACCTAATTCCACGTCCTTTTGGGTATTACGTTTACTCCCAATTGATAAGTATGCATTTATAGAGGAAAGGATGGCAAATTTGTGCTTTTAGGTGTTTTATGAATGTTTGGAATTTATAATTATAATGCAATGTTTATAGATGTGACTAAGATGAGACCACGCATTTTCTGTGTAAATGGCCTTTGAGTTAGGTAACATGGAATAAAAAGAAATATATTAAAAATACAACATAATCTAGCCTAACAGCGTATCCTGGTTTTTGAGAAACCAATTGTAAATAAAAATTGTGGAAAATATCAGGCGATTTATTTTATTTTCTTAAAATTTTACAAACGAAAAAACCTCGCTCAACCTAACCTAACAGGTTTGTTGTGCTTTAACACCGCGCACTGGAGGGGAGCGAAATCCGCCCACCCCTCAGGTTTTTCGTAGATAACTCCAGATTTTACCGGCTGATATACGCCATTTTTTGTGTACCTGCCAATAAATCACCGGCGCGTTGTTTAAAGTAAGAAAAATTAAAATCGACCGAATCTTTTCGAGTTAGGGGTCGCTAAGGTAAAAAAAAAATTCAGCGTCAGATCACAAATATTGGCGCTGATGCGCTTCCCGTATATTAGCAAAAAGGAAGTGTTCTTGGAAAAACTAGCGACTTGTTTGATGTACATTTTCATGCTACATTGTTCCAGAGTCATGTCAAGTCACCGAGGTCAAGTCAGGTCAAGTTCATAACAGGTTAACGCACGCCCTAGAGGGTGTATGGCGAAATCCGCCAGTCCTTCGGATTTTTCGTACATACCTCCATATTGTACCGGTCGATATACGCCACATTTTTCGCGTACCTGCTTCGAAATAACCGGCGCATTGTTTCAAGCAAGAAAAATGAAAATCGGCCGAGAAGTTTTCAAGTTATGGGCCGTTAAAGTAAAATCAATTCGCAGCGCCAGACCACAAAAATCGGCGCTGATGCGCTTCCCGTATATTGGCAATAGGGAACTGTTCTTGACAACGCTAGCAACTTGTTTGATGCATATTGTTATGCTATATAATTTAAGAGTCATGTTAGGTCGCCGAGGTCAAGTCAGGTCAAGTTCATGATAGGCTAATGGAACCAAACTTGGTCAACTGGAATGTGTCATAAATGCAATTGATTGTCATGCGATTGATGTCACTTTACATGTTACTCCTTATACAACCCGAAATCTACTGTTTGTCATTGTGTGCCGAAGCGTTTTCATACTTCATTCATGTATTTCACTCCTTTCTTTGCGAAGCCGATTGTGCCGAGCCGCCCAACGGAGCAGTCGGGATGGGAGCCCGGTTTCGGTAACTGGAACAGGTAATGACATAATAAAGTGCTCCTATATAGGTGACCTGAGGTCAAATGGCGGATCTGACACCTGTATTGCATCATTAGTAATGTCCAAAACACCATTAATGCCAATTTTGGAGCATTTCAACACAACCACAACGATACATCACAATAACAAGCCAAGCCACGCAAAACTATAAAAATTTGCTATTTTGACCTCATTTGACCTTGAAGATATTGATCTAAGGTCATGAACTTTGCACACAATAGAGTTCACTATCGTGCCCATCCACCTTGTGAATTTCGTTGCTCTAGACTTCATAGGAGCTGAGATCTTATGGGGCGGAATCCGCTCCCCCTCCAGTGCGCGTTATTTTCAGAGGCCCTCCAGGGCGCGTGTTAAGGTGGTAACAAGACAAGTTTGTACCAACATTTGCCTCTGTAAAAGAAGCAAATTGGCTAGGTAACCTAGCCTAACATAGCGTAACCTGGTTTGGGAGAAACCAATTGTAAAAACAAAATTGTGGAAAATATCAGGCGATATATTTTATTTTCTTGAAATTTTACAAACGAAAAACCTCACTCAACCCAACCTAACAGGATTGTTGTGCTTTAATGTGGTAACCAGACAAGTTTGTACCAACATTTGTCTCTGTAAAAGAAGCAAATTGGCTAGGTTTGGTTATGTTAGGTTAGTTTCGGTGTTTGAAGTTGAAATTTTTAGCAAAACTTTTCCCAAAGTAAAAATAAAATGGAGTTTTTTTTTAACCCGTCCCGTCTTGGGGTCTTCAACCGCCCCGCCGCCCCCCCTCAGGTTTTTTTCGCGGATGGCGGACGAACGGCGCGCGGCAGCGCTCCGAAATGTGGCATACCTTATCCCACATCAATTTGACATGCTGATTCGAAATTTTGATGTCAGGTTATTTAGGGTCAACGAGTTGGTAAAGGTCAAGTCAGGTCACCTCCAAAAACGTTCAACCAGTCGTCACGCTTTAACGGATACAGATATTTTAATGAAACCTTCAGCGTTTGCTTATCTTTACGGATGCAATAAAACGTATGAAATTTTTTTTTCGTTTCTAACTACATATATATTTTGCGTATTTGCCAAATTGTAGTTCAAATACAGGATTATGGCTAAAGTGAACATTTGTATTAGGGCGAGTTGACTTCAACAACGTTCCTCGGTCTGCTCTACCCATTGGAAAATGATTTTTTTTTTAAACTTGAAAACTCAAAATTTTAAAATTTCACAAAGTACTTTCGGGGGCCAAAAAATATAGTCCTGGGCGATTTCGCTGTTCTTTTCTCATTCCAAATAAATTTGTTTTTTATATCCCCAAAATGAACTCCCCAGAGTCAAAAACATGATAGAAGTCGTGAAAAGTGAAAATCTCGCCCCGGTGACGGCACATTTGGGGGAAATTGTCTTTTAACCGGACCCTACTCGTCGAGCGCTTTCCGATAACACCTCTTTCGTTTTCGTGCGACGCTTAGTTTGTATTTTAGGGGGTCTTCAACCGCCCCCCCCCCCGAGACGGAGTGGTAGGATTTGACTGGAAAGAGGGTTAAGCTGCTATGTTGGCTAGGTTAGGTTGTGTTAGGCTAAAAAAATAAAGAAGAAAATATACTAGACATTTTTCAAATGCATGTGTTTGTTTTCTTTTTCCAAATTGAGGTTAGGTTAGTGCTATGCTTCATTTTTTGTTTGTTATTTATTTTGCTATGTCACCTAATTCAAAGCCCTTTTTGGTGATATTTTGCTCACCACCTGAAAAGTAGGCATTTGTACAAAAAATGAGTGGTCCATCATCTTAGTCACATTCATAAACATTGCACTGAAATGATAAATACCAAAAACTCATAAAATGTCTTAAAACACAAATTTACCAAAATGAGTGCTCGCAACAAGCTCATCACACTTCTGAACATTGCATTAAAGAACTCGGAGAAATCAGAAATTACCTTAAGCTGTAAAATTACCAAAAAATGTGCCAGCCCCTGATATAAATGTAACATTGGGTGCCCCAACAATGGGCAGAGAAAGCAAAGAGCAGTAGAATACAAATATAAATAAATGCAAACTAAACCAACTCTTCTTGAACACAAATATGGTAGTTATGTGGTATTAACATAGAAACCCTGATCACAAATCAGAAAAGACCATGGACTAGGCTTGTTGAAGCGTACCTACCAACTTCTTTATCTACAGATCCTTTGGGGAATTAAATATCAGCAAATCGTTTTAATGCCACTTTAAATATCAGCAAGTTGTTTGATAACCATGTCAACCTGCATATATATCAAAAGGTATGAAGTACAAAAAAAACGTATCAGATCTACGTCACATGAGTTTGGCCACCGGGTTCAACACTGCGCGCAATTGCACCACAACTGTCTTACCTCTGCCATATTTGTCGATCGCAACCGCAAATTGAACTTTAGACTCTGTTATTTATGTAACTGAACATCCTTGGATGCTACGAATTTGGATATTCTGAAGAACGGCCATCTCATTTATTTGGTGATAAGGTCTGACCTTGTAGAACTACTCTTGTAAGCTATGGTGGTGTAGTACCTACCTGCCTGCTTGCTTTCTTCAAGAATAGAAATGATTATAGTGTGCATGCAGCTTCTTGCTCACTTTTTCTTTCATGGTATCATAAGCTATCAGATACATTGGGTACTATTGGTTGTGATGCCCATATTATTGAATATATGCACATTGTCATTGGGCATACAGGTGGGTAGATAAGTACCTACCTAGGTAAATATTAAGCTTATGGTGTGATGGGTTGGCTCTGAGGATAAATATAATCTGTAAATACTCTATCTCAATGACTGATTGTTGTTGATGACCAGATTGTGTGCATGTTTGACATTGACCAGAAATTAAGAATAGAATGAATCCAGTTCAAGTTTCATATGCATGTGCTTTGGCTATTGGTCATGTGTGCAAGCATCATTATGGCAACGCAATTGTTGTCTAGTGGCCTTGCTGATTTAAAAAAAATACTATCTGGTTTCAAATGCATTAGCATCACCTAATCTCAAAATTTCATGATGTAAGCTATGCTTGCAAAGTGGAAGGAAACCCAACTTCTTTGTTTTTTTTCCACACAATGTTAACTTTTGCAGAAAGAAGTGGATAGTCAATTCACTATCCAATGCAAATCTGTTCCATTTCATTACAAAGTGTGTTGGTTGGGATCAACTAAGTATGTTAAGTAGCATGGTGCTATTCGTTTTTTCCTTTAGCTTTCTTACCAGCATAAATATAACAGTGGTTATTGAGAGCCCAAATCAGCATTGAGGGGGCCAAGATCAACATTGGTGGGACCATGGCCCCCACAAAAGGATACAAATTGACACCCCTGAATCCATCAGCATCTGCTAATCTCAGCATTTTATGATGCAAGTTGTACTTCCACAGTGCAGGGAAATCCAGTTATTTTGTTGTTGTTTTTTGCACAATTTTCAATTTTGCAGCAAAAGGTAGAGCGTCAGTCCCTTACCTAAACCTAATCTGTTTCTTTACCGTACAAAATACTCTGGTTAATATCAACCAATTTTTCTATTCTGCATGATGTTTTCTCCTTTTTTCCTTTTTTCTTTTTTTCTTTTAGCTTTTTTATGAACATAAAAACAGCATGGCTTATTGGGGGGCCAAAATAAACATTGGGGGGCCAAGATCAACATTGGTGGGGCCATGGCCTCCACAAAAGGATACAAATCGACGCCCCTGCGTCTCAATGTTTTGTAATGGTGATATGATCATTCAAATATATTCTTGCAGGGTGACCTGACAAGCATACATGAGGCTATAACTCCTAAACCGTTGCTCTGATGGAGCTAAACTTTTTACAGCTAGATCGGGCGTCCAAGATAATCCTATAAACGCATGTTCTTTTACACATCGTTAAATTGTCATTTTAGCGATCGATTTTTCGTAGAAGGCTCCGACTGGATCAATTCGGACAGTAGGCTAAAGCCATGAAGGCGTGGCCGTTCAGAAAGCGTCGTCAAATTTGCTATAATTGTGCAAACTTCTTGCACCACAATTTTCCTTTCCGGGTTTTCTATTGCACCCCAGAAATCGCTGTTTACTACGGTAGCACACCTTGAAACCTTTTTTGTATGCAACAAAGTGCCGCTGAGATGTTTGAGCGAACCAAATACATTCACGGTCAGCTCGGCTATCAGCGGCTGGTTAAACACCAATTCGCACGTTGCTCACGTCCTTCATTAGGAGCAGAATTATGATGACGTTGGTGCTTCCCGATAGGACATCGCTATCGTTAAAACTGACGCCTCGTACTGCTACTGAAAATGACTGGGGGTGGTGGTGACGACGACATTGGCGATGACGGTGGCGTTGACAATGGTAATGACGCTGATAGCGCACTGATTGGACTTGTCTGCTGCAGGTGAACTGAGTGCTCTTCATCTGCATCGTGCTGGTGCTGATGACGAACTGATTAGACTTGTCTGCTCAGGTGAACGCAGTGCTGTTCATCTGCATCGTGCTGGTGCTGATGGCGAACTGATTAGACTTGTCTGCTGCAGGTGAACTGAGTGCTCTTCATCTGCATCGTGCTGGTGCTGATGACGAACTGATTAGACTTGTCTGCTGCAGGTGAACGCAGTGCTGTTCATCTGCATCGTGCTGGTGCTGATGCAAAAGTTGAACGCCTCCATCTCCGTGGAGACTCGGCGTTTCAGGTACAGGTAACTGATGCTACTACCTTTCTATGGAATAGTTTACGTACGTTGCTCCACTCCGTGCCGGCTTATGTTGCACTAACCAAATACTTAATTCGTTTCTACTTTCCACTCAGTGGCTGTCTCTGATGTCTGGTATATTGGACTTGGATGTCAGGGACATCGGACTCCTAGTCGGGATCTCAGAATATCTAAAATTCGGCATATTGTACTGCGGCTGTGTGCCAGCGATTGCATACATGGCTACTGACAATGTATATACATATATACACACATATATATGTATATATACGTATACATATATGTATATATATAAAGTATATATGTGTGTGTGTGTATTTAGTCGGTATATTGTAAAACTGTCCACCACTTATTTCCCCAAATTATGCGCATGAAGGTGTGGAACAAAGTTAGTATCACTGAAGATGGAAAGGCTGAAGTGTGAAAGGTAGGAATCGCATGTGAAGGAAACGCATGTAAGAACATTTACCATTATATCGTCTGGCTTCTATTCTGCCGTATGCAGGCACTTGGTAGTGAGGAGGTTTGGTCCACGGCCACTATTTGCGAATTTGCCACTAATTGGCTGTTTGCCACTCCTAGTTAGACGGCGATTGGACATCATGTTCTGAACTCGCTCCAGTACACGCAATGCGATCCGATTATGTTCCGCTAATGCGCCTATTTATGTATGCAGTCAAGGTCTAATTCATTCTGCATCGCTTTCCTTATACCGGGAACACTTGATGAGAAATTGCACACAGCCAATCGTTGAGGGTGTTGCGGAACTGGATTTCAATGCATCGTCCCTAAGGCAGAGATCGTCCCACGCCCAATAGGATATACGTACATTCAGAGTGATTGCTCAGGCTAAAGCGATATAATTTTCAGCTTCATTGCGGCAGCCTGGTTTGACAAATTCGAGTGACTCGTCTCCGTCAGAATAACCATACATTTGTTTGATTTCCAACCTTGAGAATCGTGGCGGATGTCGAGCCGATTACAGGGTCTCTCCAGCTGCTGCAACTCGCAAACTCGAGAAACAGACACCATTGTCAGAAACCATACGAATATATTGGGTTATAACATTTGCAGAGGTATAGATCTAGTTTTGGCTTCGCTCAGAGTAAGTTGTCGGGCTCTAGGTGTATACACTCGTGCCGCATATTAAGAAAAGCATAGCCATTTATTATTTCGAGGTACCTTGCCATAGAGATTCATTATTTCGATGTACCTTGCCGTGGAAATTTATTATTTCGATGTACCTTGCCAAAGCCATCTAGTATTTCGGTGCACCTTGCCATAACCATACAAGGTGCACCGAAATAATTTATTGCTTCGCTGCACCTTGCTGCCTTTCATTTGCTGAGGGATCTTTATAAATTCCCAAGGCCCCCCAAAGATATTCAGAAAACAATTACCACCCGGTTGCAATGATTTAAACATGAACTAAATGATTTAAACGGAGACTAACATTGATCTCAGCTTGATCTGCGATATTACAGTTATATTCCAAATGTAAGCATTTGACCAAGTTGGCTGATTCGGACAGCACCAAATAACCATAAAAATGTGGCTTCCGTGGGGCAATAACACTTGGCAGTCGGCCCTGACCGGAGCCGCTTCTAGAGGACATCAGAGGGCAATGACATTTGGCAGTCCCCCTGACCGGAGCCGCTTCAAGGGAGTTGGCCTGAGCGCGGCGCCGCGAGCAGACGCGTCTCGGCCGCTCGCCCAACCTTTTCCTCTCCCTCTTTGTTGCCTTTGTATGCAAGCTGTGTGAAACTGCAAGGTGAGAGTGAGGAGTGAACAGAAAGAGTGAAAAGTATACCAGCAAAAAAAAAATATTGAACCAAACCGGCGTACTAATTGCTATACGTGTGCGAAGTGACTGGACTCGGTGGACTTTTCTGCTGGTTATTCCTCTACTATTTTACGCAGCAGTGATTGGACGCCTGAAAAAAAAACTGAGTGAGTACAGAAGCGACAGCGCCTTTCTCTATAGTGACTTCCCTTCCATCAAGCATCAGCTACTGTCCGTCTTCTTTCCTGCACTGTAGCTGAGAAGGAAATTATCTGACTGACGACTTGGTGCCGCTCGGAATTCCTGTTCTTCAACAACAGTGATCGTCTACCTTCTATCGTCTAGCTTCAGCTCTACCGTGCATATGGATATCATCGGGCTGCTGCTTACCGTCGCCCTGGCCCAAATACCATCACGTCCCCCCCCCCGTCAGCAACGCGCACGCAGCCGAGCAAGGCTGGGACGTCGAGCGCCCGCATCACTGTGACGTCATCGACCTTGACCGCCCCGGCCAGGCACTAGCCTCCCCCGAGCGGGAAACCAGACGAGGGGAGCGTCGCCGTCGCCATGACAACGCCCACCAAGAACACACGCCGGGGCAGGCCCGGTGCCAGGGGTGGCAGGTCGCTTTCCTATCACTTTTACAAACTCGTTTATAGCTGTGTTGCGAGCACGGCGTGTGTAGTGCAGAGTGATTGTATTATGTTTGTGTACGAATGTTTGTTGCGCATTTGCTCCCGCTACTGACCACTAATCTATCCTTTCTTTGTAAATACCTGTGAAAACCCAGACTGTCCGTAACAGCCACTGCACGTGGAGGACATGTATTGTGAAATAAATAAATTAATAACACTTGGCAGTCTGCCCTGACCGGAGCCGCTTTTAAAGGACATCAAGGGGCAGTACCACTTGGCAGTCGCCCCTGACCGGAGCCGCTTCTTAAGGACATCAAGGGGCAATACCACTTGGCAGTCTGCCCTGACCGGAGCCGCTTCTAAAGGACATCAAGGGGCAATATCACTTGGCAGTCGGCGCGCCTTTGAGACAAAACGGCCCGAGATGCTTCGTTGCATCCCGGGACGATGTCAAGTAGTCTCATTACTCCGCTTACTTGTTACTGCCTGAATGGGTTAATTTTGTCAAGATCAAGCTTGGACGTGACCTGGGATGTCATTGGTCAAACTGAGGTCAAGTTTTGTCCATGGATGACCATTCAGCGCGGAATCGTCGGATTAGGTTTAATCCAGTGCAATCGGTTTTAAGCGGATGGATACCTTGAATACATTAACGTCTTCTCAGCAAATAGGAGGTATTGAATCACCTGTCAAAAAGCCGAAAAATAATTGTGTTTGGATTTTGTCTAAGTGGACAGAATACCGACGGCGCACAGTGCAGTTATATTTCCCTGACTGGGCTGGTTGTCCTGTGAAGTGAATAGCAGAACGACTGAACTAAATTCGTAATTACGTCCAGACTCTCGTACGATTCTGAGTGTAAGGATAATCGGGTAATTATTCCAACACAATGCGTTCAAATAAAATCGTTCTCAATCCGTTTAAACAGAAAATACCGGTTAGAGCGACCATCTCGTTAACCATTATAATCTGTCATTTTGTATCGACATGCATCAGTTTGATAACCTCGAAAAAGAATATTGTAGCTGAAAAGTAAATGTGCTCCCGGATCAATAAAAAACCTGGCATATCCGGCGGCAAATATTACGTGTATCGTAAATAGCAGTGTGGACTGTTGGTTGGATATTTGGGCTTACGGGCGCATCGACTGCGTTGGTCATACAGAATGTGGACTG
>JAOTOL010001634.1:2410000-2472500 GCA_034440575.1 Imbricaverruca yamaguchii
CGAGGTGTTACTCTGGTCATGGGACGTGGTAATGGGCGCGAGGTGTCACTCCGGTCGTGGGGCGTGGTAATGGGCGCGAGGTGTCACTCCGGTCGTGGGGCGTGGCAATGGGCGCGAGGTGTCACTCCGGTCGTGGTCCGTGGTAATGGGCGCGAGGTGTCACTCTGGTCGTGGGGCGTGGTAATGGGCGCGAGGTGTCACCCCGGTCGTGGGGCGTGGCAATGGGCGCGAGGTGTCACTCCGGTCGTGGGGCGTGGTAATGGGCGCGAGGTGTCACCCCGGTCGTGGGGCGTGGCAATGCGGTGCTACGTATGCGGCACCGAGCGCCGCCGGCGGCCACCGGCCGGAGCCGCAATCGAGGTGCTAAATCGAGCCTCGAGCGGCAACAGTGGCGCCTCCGGGGAATCGTCCACGATGAGAGATGGTGGTCCGGCGTTGCCGCCACCGGCGCCCACTTTACCAGTCTTCATCAACGTCGGCAGAGGCAGTCTACTCGTGTTGGATGACGTCTCAGTTTGTTTAATGGCGCCCTCCGCATGCGCAGGAATATTTCGGATGGGTGCCGAGGCCATGTATTCGAAACCTCCCACGAAACGTAGTCCTTTGTGGTTTATTTATATAATGTCTCCACTAAAAGTGACTAATGCAGGGAGAAGTACACCGCTCAGTAATCATACTAAACAGGTGGGATTTATGGCAGGCGTTTTACCATATTACCGGTTGGCGAAGGGGGTGGGGGAAGCAAGGTGTCACAATCTCTACCCTATTCCATCTGTACCTCATGAACGCTCGAAGCGATTATTCTGTAATGTCATGACTTTTCGTAAAATCCCCTTTTTATAGGATGTGTCATGCTTTAGTCAAAGGTGACTCCAGGAGTACCTTCTCGTTCATTCATCGAGAAGGTTCATTCTCGTTCATTCAGTCGAACTTTTTGCTCATGCTTTCGGCGCAAATTTTAGCCTCCGAAAATCGCTTTACGAATATTATGTCACAGGCGACACAAGAAGAAGGTTTTTGGCAGTAGCGCTATTTCTCGGGTATTCATTTTTAGATCCCGGCTAACTAATCCCGCTCATCCAACTGTCCGGTTGAGCTCCCTTCTCATCTATGTTCATGACGCCGCGTATAAAGACAACTGTCATTAACCCATTAATGACCGTTGGTAGCAATTATTGCCATAAGTTGATCATTAAAATAAATAGGAAAGCATGCAGTATTTGCAAATATTTGTTTGCAATCTACTTGAGCAAACTTTCGTAAGCCGGAATACATCTTTTCTTTTACAAATGGCAGCGCCGCATGCATAGTTTTACATCCTTTCTGACAAGATGGCGGGTCCGTTAAGTGCGTCTGGTTACCCTCGGTCACTCAAAGGTTAAGTGTGAAAGTATGTCGAGTTGAAACTGCGTTTTTGGGGCTGAACTGTGAAGAGCAAGAACTGTTATACGTTTTACTGCCAATATGTTTGCTATGCAGTACTTATTTGGACATACGAGACCACTGAAAGGACGGCTGGCAACATTTGTTACCAACGGTCAAAACGCTAACATGAATTTTCATTTTTCCTTTTAAGACTCAGCAAACCAGATTTTCGATAGGACTGTTGGACAAGTGCGATGTGCAGTCAGGTCATGCCATCTACTTCAACAACCTGTTCACGTCTCTGGAACCACTCGATGAGCTCTCCAGCAGAGGGCTTGGTGTATGTGGCACGATCCGCGACAACAGGCTGAGAGGGTGTTGGAGAAAAAGGAGCGAGGAGTCATGGAGTGGACGAGTGATGGAAACAACCTGATGGTAAGGTGGAATGACAATCGTGCTGTGACCGCGGCTACAAACTTCGTTCCGCTGGAACCATCCTTTACCGCCAGCAGGTACATCAAGAAGTTAGGTGGACGAGTGAAGGTGGATATGCCATGGATCTTCTTCCAATATAACCAGCACATGGGAGGGGTCGACCTGTTCGACCAGTCGGTGTCCTCCTAGCGCAGCACGATCAGGTGCAAGAAGTGGTGGTGGCCACTGTTCCAGTCGGGCGTGGACGCTGGTAGAACGAACGCTTGGATGCTGTCCAAGGGACCGAAGGAGAAGGCATCGCAGTTGCCCTTCCTGTGGGAACTCACCCAGACTCTCTTCAAGAGAAACTCTGTGCCGAGACCGCCCGCGCCTTACTCTGGCCAGACGCCACCAGCCGCAAGCCTGCGGCATGATGGTCTTCACCACTGGCCGAAGGAGCTGCCGAGCCGGTTCCATCGCTGCAAGGAGTGCGACAGGCGCACCAACATGTCCTGCGAGAAGTGTGAGGTGCTACTGCATGCTCAGTGCATGAAGGCCTACCATGCCTACAGCAGGTAAAGTGACGTGATGTCGTTTAAGTTCTGGCTGTGATGAGATGTGGATGATAGGCATGGATTTTGTTGATTCCTGAATAGTGACTAATATCGATAACTTTGTATATATTGTTGACATCGATGTGTATGTACTCACCAGGTACAACCCGGTCGCACCTGGCTCCACATCTGTTGATGAAAGTATATGTATACGATAGTGAGCCATACTACGAACTTGGATACCTTGTCACGTCAATTGAGCCATGATGGCCATTTGATGATCTTCAGAACGTGGGCAATTTGTCAGAAAGTATTTCTGGTTGTCTGATACATGCGGTCGAATAATTTGGCATAGAATGAATTTCAATCGTGTGTTGGATATTACGGACATGGTTTCCGCTCGAAAGCAATGAAATATACATTAGCATCCTTATTCTACAATGTTTTTTTACTATGAACATCGAATGCCCAGAGTTTTTACCTAAATTTACTGAAAGATATGGAAATATGCGGATTTATGTTGGATATCTGACTGTTGGCAACAATTGTTACCAGGTAAAAAAAGTACGTAAAAATCAAAATAAAACTTTCAAAATGTATATGTATAATCAGTGAAGCCTGAATGGGGTGTGATGTAATTTTTTTTTGTAAATCGAGCCATGCAAAAGGTCTTGGTTACTAATGGGTTAACAAATGGTTTACTCAAATGGGTCCAAACCAGGCTTGGGTGCATTCATCATGGAACGTGCGAAAACATGGATGTTTGGCACCATTATGTACATCAGATTACCTCCCTGCTTCGATTCGCTGATTCCGCCATTGTGTGAGTATGCTGTGTTTACGTCACGTGTCTATGGGATCACTGGTTTTGCTCAAAGCAGCACAAAGTTAAATCCGGACATATCGTAAATAAAGAAAATATCCTAAAATGATTCCCAATTATATAAGGGCCGGGTTTACCCGTGCCTTTGAACATCACCTTGATCTCACTTGAGCTGTACATTTGTTGTATGAGTTGTAGAATGGTACGACATATGAAAAAAAATTGGTTACAAGACCTGGAAGCAGCTGTGTCAAGACAATTATGCGATATTTTATCTCCCCCTCTCCATCACTCCTGTGTCCATGTTTCCTCCCCTGTAATTTCCATATCTTTGAACAGAAATTTACGCCTCGTCACAAGACATCGTTGGCCGTTTTCTGTGAGAAAAAAAAATCGGCCGATAAGTTTTCACGACCTCAGGATTAATGCTATGCAACTCTCCTCACCCTCGTTTGCAGCTTTGCGGCCCAGCAAAGCCTTTGTAATAGGATTAAGGAAGATGCGCCATTTCTCAACTGGCTGATCTAATGGCTGCGTGTTAGCGAACCAGCATATATTTCAGACTGGTTTCAGAAAATGCTGACGGATGATGGCGGGTGTTGGGAGCTGAACGTGGAGATTGATCACAACTTCAGCTGTTACACGGATTAAACGCAATGCACTTTTTGGGAAACGAACACTGCTGTACTACTGCACTTGGCATCGCTAAAAGCCACAACAATCACCAAAATTCACTCCAACATACCGAGTTATAGATGTTCTTAAAATATTGGTAAATTCGCTAGGCCTATTTCATCACTTTTTCACATTGCGAGCAACAACTACGGTGCCCTCATGAAACATTCACATGCATCAATGTTGCTGCAGAAGCTGGAACATGCATAATTGAACATAGATGATATGATCTTGACTTGGTAATGACTGTATTAAATAAATGCATATAGTAATTTAAAACTAAGAACAATCGTTTATGTTTAGCAGAAGCAACTAGAGTCCACGTGCCTAGCCAAAACCATTGCCGATGAATTGAAGTTTCGGAACATGTTGACAACTGGATTATTTTGCACTCGCACTAAAATAACTAATGGCTAGGAGAGATGCGAATAAATGTGTGTGGCTGACAAAACATAGCCAGCTAGCTCAGCTCGTAGGTGTGCAGGAATTACATTGTTTTCTACAAATAGCTGGGGATAATTTTCTACTTTCCTCAGGAGATTAGTCTTCTTATACTCAGCAGGTTTCACAGAACGCTTTCTTTAATAGGATATCATGGGGAGAAGGCTCAAAGTTTCGACAACAGGAAGAAATTGACCTGCTGGGAAAATGCAACTGTCCTTACAGAAGTATACAGAATGTCATCCCATCACGCTGCATCCAGGCGGATATCAGAGGCCCTCGAAGAGTGGAACAATCTTCACCTGCTCCCAGTGAAATCCAATCGATGCGACCTTAAGCTCCAATAACTAACTAACTCCCAATGAGATCCGACCGAGTCTATTCTTCCTGCTCTACAATGTCATTAGTGTCCAAGTCCGTTCCGATTGTACGGATTGGTTCTGTCCACTCTGGTCTGGACGAATTTGCCCAAGTTCACTTCCATGAAAGCGGATCCGGTAGTGTAAAGTTGGACCTCAGCAGACCGTATACAGACAGGTTGTCTTCAGTGTTGTTTGACGCTGTCAAGCTGATCTGGTTCAGTTAGATCGGATCAAGTCATGCTTAGCCCTCCCGGTGTAACGGCGCAAGAGGATGCACGTGTTCCGGTGTAACCGCGCCGGGAATACACCTCTTCCGGTGTAACCGAGCCGGAGATGCACGTCTTCCGGTGTAACATTGACTGAGGATGCACCTCTTCCGGTGTAGCCGCGCCGTAGGATGCAGCTCTCCTGGTGTAACGGCGCCGGAGGATACACCTCTTCCGGTGTAGTGGTACCGGAGGATGCACCTCTTCCGGTGTAACGACGCCGAAAGATACAGCTCTTCCGGTGTAACCGCGCCGGAGGATACACCTCTTCAGGTGTACCGGCGCCGGGAATACACATCTCCCGGTGTAACAGCGCCGGGAATACACCTCTTCCGGTGTAACCGCGCCGGGGGTACACCTCTTCCGGTGCAACGACGCCGGAGGATAGACCTCTTCCGGTGTAACGGCGCCGGAGGATACACCTTTTCCGGTGTAACGACGACGGAGTGTACACCTCTTCAGAAGTCCACGACCCACTTTGAATCCAAGTTGTCTCTTGCATGCCACAGGTCTAGCGTTGGGTTCAAGACAAATCCGTGATACAATAGAGTTGCTCGGGGAAAACTCATAGCACGGACGTTCACAACAGTAAATGCTCCCAGGATTCGGGCTTATTGAGATGAAGTTCTTATGGAGCAAGTGGTCTAAAGGGATGGAAGTCAGTGGTAAATGTTTGCGTGTTGTTAATGTTTATTTGGAAGAATTTGTCGGGTGTAGTGAGATTGCATGTGAGGTGGCACTGGTACTAGCTCCAGGATGCCGGCAGATGAGTCATCCAGTGCGGCGACCTCGTGACTGGGGCGGGCCGGCCGTTTACGCGGGAGCGGTGTCGAGTTAACCTGGGGGGGGGGGGTGAGCTGTGCGAGGGCCAGTCTGGTTACCGCCAAGCGCTGAGGAATGCACGGTCCTGGCGTTAAAGTTTTCTCTTCGTGAACTATAGCGGGAAAGAGTCCAGGGTACAAGCTCGTAAAAAAGGGTACAAGCTCGTAACAAAAGTGCGTCCACGCAAAAGTCCACCTGAAAAAAGACGTCCATGACAGAAATCCGTTCACGATCAGAACTCGTCCAAGATAAACTTTGATACATGCCAAATGTTGCATGTCAAACGTTCATTCAGGACAGAGGCAAGCGAAGTTTCTCTTTGGGAAATGTTTAGTTCATGGGCAGAGTTTGCCCATGGATACTATAGTTCACGAAGAGAAAACCTTGATGCCAGCACCGTGTATTCATCAGCGATCGGCGGTAACCAGACTGGCCCCCGCACCGCCCACATCCTCCCAGGTCAACTAGACACCGCTCCCGTGTTTCGGACACCCCCGATCGCTGATTGGTCCATCCCGCACACGCCCCACCACGCCACGTATCCGGCCTGCCCGATCCGGTCACGAGGTCGCCGCACTTGATGACTCATCTGCCGACATCCTGGGGCTAGTACCAGTGCCACCTCACATGCAATCTCACTACAGATGCAAATCGTTCATAGGTAAAGTTCGTGCCAATGAACACTTACCACGGGCAAAAAGTTCGTGTGGGCTACATCACGAGTTGTCTTAACTGGAAAGAGCGTACTAATAAATGAACACCAATTGTGAACAATTCGTATATCATTTATTACTTTAAACTAAGTCTTTGAATCTTCCTTCGCGACCTCTTGCATACATCTTGGGCTTGCCGCCGAACCTAGGCAAGGTAAATGGAGATGAATTGACGTCAGTGTGTGAAAATCCAGATTTCTCGAGGGTGTCATCACCTGAGCGTTGCACATGTGGAAGTAGAATTCCAGTGATTTCCACCAGGTGTGGTAGGAAGTATCTATGCGTATCCATAAAGCATAAAATATATATATACGACAGAACCATCATAAATGCTAGAAGCCGATCTAGCCAATCAACGGACTTCACAGGCAATATATCGTCACAAATTCTTCGAATGGTAAATCGGCAAGCATTTGAATTTCTGCCTCTAGGCCATTCTTGAGTAACCTTGACCTTTTTTTTCTTCTTTTTTCCAAATTTTCGTCCCCCATATCAGATGCAGCAGTAGCCTATCTCCTTTGGCTGTATGCACCTTCTGATTGATTATTTGGGCTTAAGGACGCATCGACTACTAAGGTCATTTTGCGCCCATTGTATGCACCTTCATTGGATCTTTCAATGTGGGGCATTCCTTGGTGAGCTGCCCATAGATCAGAGCAGCCAACACAAGGCTGCCTCGGGATTCAAAGAAGAATGCAAAAGAATGGATTGGATCCCATCTGTTTTTTTTTCATTTTGCAGATAATCCACCACCAATTAGTAGAGAGGAAATGCGACCCTCGGAAGTCCACGGACTGGTAGCAAGCTAGTAACGCCCACAGAGTTCCCAGGGTCACAAGATGAAAATGTTAGGGTAGTACAGAAATGTTAAAAACAGATTCATATGGAGATGACTCATGCAGAATAACATAGGTGTGTACCAGCCTACCAATATCCTGACACAGAAAGAAACACAAAAAAATTCCAATCGTTCACATACATTTGTACATTTTCATACATCATCAACACTGATACCAAATCTGGCAAGGTACAACCTATAAAGTTACATTTATGAATTGTATGAGCTATAGTCTGACTTCAGTTTTCATTTGATTTGTATAATTTCATAAAGTGACGTCTAATGCATTTTTTAGCGCATCTTTTTCCTTGGTACTTGCTTCCATTTTGACCATCTTCTGCTTTTACATCGGTGGGTGAAGATTTGTGCTTTGTGAGACACCAAATTTGCATTAGCGCAGGGTATTATGCGTCTTAGGTTGCCATCCCCCTGTGGATATATCGATATATCTTGAACAAACGTGACTATGAGTATCCTCGGGTATCTTCGAAACCGTGGAGGGCCGTGTTGGTCAGCCTCAAACACGTACGTCAATTTAACTTGGCATTCGTATTGAGCGACATGTAGGCCAGAGACGTATTTGCACTGTTATTGGCATTCAGCGACGGGCTTATGATCGTTCGAATCAACTAACACCATGATTATTCCTGTACTGAGCACGTTGGAAGCAACCACACACGTTTCACAAACTACTTTAACGGTGAAGGCCCAACGCAAACCGGTTTCTATGGCCGCCTCGCATTGTTTTCGTGTGCGCCCAAACCTACCCAAGTCTGGTATCAATCGATGGGCCGTGGTGGACCCTTGTGTATCATTTCAATCCAGGACATGCCAAGGTCAAACCTCAAGGTCAAAGGTTAGCTCGATTCATTAGATGGCGATAGTGAAACGATAGCTATCGAACGCGAGGCTCGGTCGTTATCGCTTCAATTTGCTTCAAATTGGCGCCGTTCGATGTGGCTTGTTATGATGTATCCGAAAGTTGAGCAAATAAAAAAATTCATCGTCAAAGGCCAAGCTGATCCTTCGGTCGCCTTGCATTTGTTTTCATTTTCGCTCAAATCTACCCAAACCTGGTATCCAGCGATAGCCAGGTGAACAAGCAAATAACATTTCAAACCGGAACATGTCAAGCTTAAAGGTTTCATTTAATTTTTCGATTACCTCACGTTTCATCGATATGGCTTCAATTTGCATAAAATGGATGCCATTCGACGTCGCCGTTGTGCGGCATCAGAAAGATGATAATTCGAAAAATATTGGACGGTCAAAAGTCAGGCTGATTTTTTGGTCGCCTATCATTTTTTAGTTTTCGCCCAAGCCAACCCAGATCCACTATCAAGCCCATGGTGAACCATCGAGTAACATTTTGAAATCGGCATATGCCAAGGTCAATCCTCAAGGTCAAAAGCTAGGTTGAATTTTCGAAGTACTCGCGATTCGTCGTTACGGGTTCAATTTGCACCGAGTGGGAATCATTCAACGTGGCTTGTTGTGCCGTATTATAAAGTTATACAGTTACGAAATCGCACTACGTTCAAATGTCACAGGTGAAGCCGACTTCTTCGGTGGCCTCGCATTGTTTTCTTCGTCCTAACCTACCCACAGCTGGTAACAAGCAATGGCCCGTGGTGAACCTCGAGTAACATTTCAAACCGGGACATCGATGTCGATGTCGAACCACAATTTCAAAGATTAACTAAATTGTGTGAAGTCCTCGCGTTTCGTCGCTATGGCTTAAATTTTCATAAAGCGAATGTCATTCGACGCGCTGTGAGGTACTCTATCAAACTGGTCATAAATCAAATGCATTTTCCAGGTTAAAGGCCGATGTCATTTCTTCAGTGGCCTCGTGTTTCTTAGTTTTCTCCAGAAGCTACCCATATTTGGTGTCAAGAGATAACTCGTGATCAACCCTCGAGTAACATTTCATACCGGAACATGTCAGGCCAAATCTCAAGGTCAAAAATTGTTTGGAATATTCCGAAGTCATCGTGTTTCGTCACTATGGCTTCAATTTGTATTATGTGGGTGTCATTCGACGTCGCTTGCCGTACGGTATTATAAAGTTGAGATATCGGAATAATTTCGAGGTTGTCGAAGGTCCGGTGTGTGTACAATGGTAGAGTGTAATAGGAATAGGAGTTTTTTTTTGCAGCCATTGTGATAGTAGGCACTCGTATCCTATATGACTATGAGCTGTCCCCCCCCCCCCAAAAAAAAAAAAAAAAATCGTCACAACCTGCTTGGACCGCTCTCACTGCTAGTGTTTAACTTGCACTGGCACATTGCTGTTCTGGACATATACAATATTGAACCGTTTATTCAAGTAGTCCACTCTCCTCTAAATGGTTCAACGGAAGTAGTCAAATTTGCAAGAGAAGCTGCACGTAGATGCGTACGATTTTATAACCCGCCGAAGTTCATAATCGCGAGAGAACAAGGTTGTAATTAGGGTTAGATCGAGGAATTGTCATTGGGCACTTGTCTTGAGGGGCGCCATTCATTCGGAGAGGCGCCACTGCGAAAGTACCTGAAGTGGCGCTTCTGGCTGAACAATTCGAGGTGCCCGGGCTTCTAGGAGGTGCGCCTTTCATTCCAAGTGGACGCCCTTTTTCTCTCAGAGGGGCGCCTCGGGCTGAAAAAAAAATTCGAAGGGCAAACTCTAACCTTCTCAGAGGAGCGTCCTTTCCCTGACGAATGGACATTACCTTCCATGTGTAGCGCTTGGGGGTGGGGGTGGGACGCACATGACTCCAGTGACACACCCCTGGTTGTCATTGTATCGAAATGTGGCCCCGTAAAACAGGAAAACATGGGAAAGGTTGAATTTCGACCTGCATTTTTCAATAAAATAATTAGTTTCCAATTTAATTGCCATGTGAAAAGGACCACAATCTACCACCATCGTTTGAATCACCGGATTTCAAGACTCCCCATACTGTTTGAGGATTTTGATTTCGGTATTCCGTGATAAGTAACCTGACGCTGCTAAAATTATACCTGTGTAAACCAACTAAAAATGCACAATTTCTCAATTTCAGGCATTCCGGTTAAAAACGCTCGGTCGCCAAGATGCCAACATTCGTGCACGTCTACACCCGACTTGCGCATCCGGTGTATTCGCCACACTTCGTGTGATTCTCCGAATTCTGCTAGCCCTCCTACGTTTTGCTAATTGCTGCCTCATTTTAGTCTGATGCCACATTTAACGTGTGAATTACTTCGCATGGGGGTTCGTTGAGGAAATTCGATTACTTCAATTCGATGGTTAGTTCTCTTCTTCTAACATTCTCTGGTGGTTAAGAAATCTTGGGACTCGTAGAGCTTCGATGCACCTGATATATTTGGTTAAATGCGCTCCCAGACTGGGTCCCAGCTGGGCGTTATTTTTTCGGACCCGTTGCGTTTTTCTTCGCCTACGGATGTATTTTAGGACTCTAGGCAATTTTGTTATGGGTACAGCACATTTTTGGACTTGACAGCCTAATACTGCCTAATAGCCTTGCAGCCCAATACTGCGTCCACCACTGCAACAACACACTGCTGCTGATATTTGTGACGTGAAGATTCCGTGTCAAAGTGTTCTGCACCGCGATACAGGTGGAATGGAGAGTCTGCTGTCCGAACTTCGTGGCGATGGGCTCACATTCCCACGTGGGTGTCCACTGTTTGGCTGTGCTGACGGCTGGTGAGAAGGCAGGCAATGTCTGTGGCTGACAGTGTGGTGCTTTTGGTGAAGAGTCTGTACATGGGTCACTGGTCAAATGAAATTCCGTCGTAAGCTGGTGGACTACGTGCTCAGATGAGACTTCCAACTCTTCCACATTTATGTTGTTTCTGAAGAAGTTATCTACATCGTTACCTTCATTGGGAAGTTATCATTGGAATGCATGCCTAATTTGAGGCATTTTGATAAACTCTTGACGCACGAAGAGCAGGACAACAGTGGGGATCCGCCGCCAACGAAAAATATCGGTATATTGCCTATCACATCATTAGTAAATGGGAAATGTTTATCGGGATTGGAAACAGGAACGAAGGGATACCTGGCTTATACACAATTGTATTCCGATGCATTTTTTAGAACACTTTAATGAAGTGCCAGACTTGACTTTAGGGGCATAGCATTGTGTGGCATATCGTGCCTGTGGGCCATGGAAGGATTGCGTACGTGCTTAATGCTGGTCAGTTGCATGGGGTGTAACATTTCAATTTTTGTCTTCATTTTTATGTATGTTTTCAGTCCTTGCTGTTGACGATGAGTTTGTACTTGATGCTCCAATGACCTACATGAGTGAAAATAACCTTCATAGTCTATACATTCGGTCAGGTACACTAAAAGAAACTATGCATCAATTTTCTGATTTCGATGTTGTTGAAATATGCTGGCAACTGCAGTGAAAAGTTTTTCATGGCTGTAGTGATGCTTTGTCATGCATCACTGTAGCCCTCATGATTAACATCCAATATGTAGCGATGCTGAAGAAATATTGAGGGGTGCTTTGTCCATTTTTGCTCAAAACATTTCATTTGGACATTCAGTAAGGCCACTTTCGGATTTCATCAAAGACTAGCCAATGTGCTGTAGACAAACCTGTAACAAAAACTGCTCGCGATTTTTTAGAAACGGTTTTTATAGCCGATGCGTCTCTCTGCTATGGAAATTGATGGGAATTGAATAAGCTCGCACTGGCACGGATTGCAACGATTTGAAAATTAGAATGGCTTTCTACTAAGAGCATCACAGACACGAGCTGTCTTCCTTCGTCGACAGTTCATCAGCGACCCTGGGTCGCGACTCCCCGCTGCCGGAGGCGAGTCGCAACTGACCGAGTCGGGAGGTAGGGGCGGGGCATCACCTTGGTCACCATCGAACAGACCCGTTTGATTACCCGTACCTCAAATGGAGGGACACGATGGACTATACTCGGGCGGCGATGTCCGATATGGAAATCGTTCGCATGGTCACATGGGAGGCAGTCTCCATGGCCGGCCGACAGCACTTAGGGCTGATGCAAACTAAGAAATGACACCCGACCGCTGAGAGCGCGCTGCGAGCACCATGTCATTCGAGGGTCGCGCACTCGTCGTCGTCGTCGTCGACAGCTAAATGGAGCTACCAGCTGAGGTTCAACCCTCGCGTATCCTGAAGAAGCTTTGGCTATTGGACTTACGATGCGAGGTATTTGCGTTCGAAGGTTGTCCTCTCCTGGGCGTCATCCAGGGGCCCAGAGGAGCCATATCCATGTCTAGCCATATCGAGTATGATGCCTCTACCCCTGGGATGCTCGTATTTTGCGTAGGAATATATAGGGGCTGTATGAAATATCCACCCTGACAGCACTTACAGTTCTCGTGGCAGACCAAGATCCCACTGGTGAAGAATCCTAGTGACGTTGCTGTCGTTGGCCACCACTTCGTTTCCTTGGTGACGTGACGATACTGAACAGCTCGGCGCCGTCTGTCCGGTCCCGAGCCGACAGGTGCGTCACACAGCGGTGCTTGCCGGTGCCGATAGGAAGCTGGCGCGCTCCACACTGGTGCTGATCCCGCTGTTCGGCTTCCACTACGTCGTGTTCGTCGGCCTGTCCGCCTTCATGAACGTCAACCGCATCCTGGAACTGATCTGGCTGTTCGGCGACCAGCTGTTCGCCTCCTTCCAGGTGAGTGCACACGCGGAAGCGGTTGTTTCCGGTGAGTTTCCAGCTAGTGCTGGTGTGCTGCGGTGAGTAGTGGCTGGTGCTTCTCTTGCTTCACGTTAATCTCCACATGGCAGTGTGCTCAAGTTTCTGGACTGGCTGTCGTAGTACATGACTGCATATGCGCGTACATTGAAAAATATGCATGCATAGGATGCGCGTGCTTGTGTGCTTGTGCAATGGCTTGCGTGCTGCGATCAACTCGGACGTGCGATGACAAGAGGATCAATTTCTTTACAAGCCAAAACCTAGGAGCAAAAAATGTCTTCCCAATCGCCTACCCCCACCCCCAAAAAACGCTGTTGCCTAATTTAGACGGTCTTTCCATCTAAGACCGCTAAGTAGCAAAACAGAGTGGGCCTCGATCGGGTGAAGCAACCGAGACAATGCCAATTATAATGTCTGACACCATATTCATAGTGACTCCACGTAATATAGAAACCTGGTTCGTGTAGAAAACATGGCGGAGGCGACCCTGCCCTCTTCAAGCTGGTACTATCTCAGGTGGTGAAGCAACCTTTTTCGACCCCCTTACTCTCCTCTGGTATGGGGGGGGGGAGGTGGGCGCTGTGGTAGCTCAGTCGGTAGGGGTTTGAATCTTAGTCGTAAGATCGTGGGCTCGAATCCCATAACCGGCAGGATTTCCGAGTCCAACCGCGACCAACTGGCTTTACCGGTTGGCGACGCTACATGACCCAGCAGTCGAATGCATCGTAAGAAATTAAAGTACCTACCAACCAGGTCAGGTCTAGGTTTCGGACAGCGGGTCTAGGTTTTGGGTCGTGTCTGAGCATTCATAGGCCGCTATATTCGTACGACGTAGGGCGTTTGATATTCCACTTTAGAACCTGTGATCTCTACCTTTAATTCTCATTTTGTCAATACCATGGTGTTCACCGTAAGCACAAGTATATATTTATGCCACATTTTACCGAAGACTATCATTTTGCTAGCGACTTGGACTCGAAAACCGGCAAATAGCAGCCGCTAGTCGGCGACACCCGTCTTTGATCTCCTTGACCCGACCTGAAGGAACAGTGGTGAGAGGCAGACCAGGCATGTTTGCACCAAGCTGAACAGAGAAAGAACGGCGCTGCAGTTCGGTAAAAACCGCATTTTCTACATAGGTGAATAAACGTTGCCGAGGGCAAAATTCATCCGTGCCCGACAGATATGGTCGTATGTTCTGCAATTGGCAGTTCGCGTATTAAGCCGCCAATTTTATTTAAACATTATCAACAGATTTCATAATTCCATACTTATTCGCACAATTCGTACTACAATTCGATAAAATGGGCGCTAAATGACCTCGCAGTCGGCGCGCCCTTAAGCCAAAATAATCAATCAATACAATTCGATAATTCGCAATTCGCTATAACGCTCCGCAAAGTTGGATTGGATACATGATATCGTGCCCGATGAAGTGGGTCAAGAAAGAAGCCTTCAAGAAAAGATGATGAGCACCATTGCCATATCGGGCGTGGATGTTGCCATCGTGGAGACCTATGACCTTGGCATAGTGACGTTGCACATAGATGTAGCTCTTATGGAGCAGGGTTGATGGTGAAGCAATCAATAGGTGAGGTGAAATGCTTGCTTTACCAGCTTGAATAAATCTGGATATTAACCCTAAAAGCAGTGGAAAGTATGACGTATTATGGAATCAAACGCACACGTTGGAGTCAACTGGTGCATCTCGATTCAAATTGTCTGAGCATTGCAATTGCCAAATTATACTTGAATTACTGCTGAAATTAATTCAGATCGTCATTGTTAGCCAAAAGATCAATTCGGCTTCATGACCAAATTTGGTAATCGCGAAGAAACAGAACAGCTTAGCGAGCAATAAGAACGCGAATGTTTGAGACAAAGTCACTCACTAAGAATCGCTTGCAACTAGGGCTCCGAGCCTTTCCAAGCATGCTGCATAGTCGATTCTCTGAATTAAAACCAGAAACACACTTCAGGTTGTATTCCTCAGATTATACCAGGTCGGGATGAAGTGAAATAAACTTTCCAGTTGTTCTTCATCATGATAGTCTATGGATTCTCGAAATTCAATTAACAAGTGGAAAATATATTCCATTTGAGGTTTGTATTCTCCCTTAAGCACAAAAGCTGACGTTGTGACGTCATGCAGGCAGCAGAAATTGAAGAAAAGGGGCGAACGTAGGGAACACGTTGGGACGCGAAACGCACTAGGTGCCATCACTTCTACCCAGCGTCCAAGCGAGGACTGGCTAATGGGACTAGATCACCTCTATCTGATGTCGGGACCCCCATCATTTGCTATTTAGTTTTAAAATTAAGTAAGCTGGATATTTACTTTACAAATTAATTGGGGTTCCGGAATACGTGAGGATTTGAGCCTTCTCAGCAAAACATGTCAATTGGTACATCTTCAGGTGCATTTACAATTCTAACCAGATGGCGATGAAATCTGTTTTCCGTACCGCCGAGATTTGTGGCTCTTAACTGGGTCGATGCATTGCCATAACTCACGACCTCAAGTGGTTTAATCCTGAAACAGACTGCCCAGTCAGTGGCTGGTCTAGTGGCATACCAGGTAAACCGAGGCCAAGTCAGACGGGTGTAGCGCTTTAGGATGCGTCATGTAGTTATACAACGACTGTGAATGGGACGTCACCCCAACCAAGTCTTACCTAAAAGTTCACGCATGTGGTTGGGCTGGCATGTCCTAATCGCGTCTGGTGGATGATGGATTAGAAGCGGACCGACGACGAAGTCCAGTGACTTCGCTGAAATGCTCAACTGTATTGGAGCCAAATTACAGTTCTGAGCTCTGTCGGGGGGGGGGGGGGTGCTTCTTAGCATGTGGTGTTCCCAGCCCAACTCACACCAGTCTGGCAATGACGAGTGTAATTTGTGATGCACTCGGCCGGCTGCCTCGTCTCAGGCCGTGTTGCTGCTCAGCTCATAGTCGTGTTACACGACACTGCAGTGTGGTCTGTGGTGGTCGTGGTTACAGAACACTGCAGTGTGGTCTGCTATGGTCGTGGTTACACAACACTGCAGTGTGGTCTGCTATTGTCGTGGTTACACAACACTGCAGTGTGGTCTGCTATGGTCGTGGTTCACAACAGCATGTGAGTGTGGTTGTATTGGTCGTGGTTACACAACACTGCAGTGTGGTCTGTTATGGTCGTGGGTACACAATACTGCAGTGTGTTCAGTTGTGGTCGTGGTCACGCAACACTGCAGTGTAGTCTGTTGTGGTCGTGGTTACGTAATACTGCAGTGTGGTCTGTTATGGTCGTGGTTACAGAACAATGCAGTGTAGTCTGTTGTGGTCGTGGTTACCAACACTGCAGTGTGGTCCGTTATGGTCGTGGTTACACAACACTGCAGTGTGGTCTGTTATGGTCGTGGTTACACATACTGCAGTGTGGTCTGTTGTGGTCGTGGTTACACAATACTGCAGTGTGGTCTGCTATTGTCGTGGTTACACAACACTGCAGTGTGGTCTGCTATGGTCGTGGTTACACAATACTGCAGTGTGGTCTGTTGTGGTCGTGGTTACACAACACTGCAGTGTGGTCTGTTATGGTCGTGGTTACACAATACTGCAGTGTGGTCTGTTGTGGTCGTGGTTACACAACACTGCAGTGTGGTCTGTTGTGGTCGTGGTTACACAACACTGCAGTGTGGTCTGTTATGGTCGTGGTTACACAACACTGCAGTGTGGTCTGTTGTGGTCGTGGTTACACAATACTGCAGTGTGGTCTGTTGTGGTCGTGGTTACACAACACTGCAGTGTGGTCTGTTGTGGTCGTGGTTACACAACACTGCAGTGTGGTCTGTTATGGTCGTGGTTACACAACACTGCAGTGTGGTCTGTTATGGTCGTGGTTACACAATACTGCAGTGTGGTCTGTTGTGGTCGTGGTTACAGAACACTGCAGTGTGGTCTGTTGTGGTCGTGGTTACGCAACACTGCAGTGTGGGGTGTGGTCGTGGTTACACAATACTGCAGTGTGGTCTGTTGTGGTCGTGGTTACAGAACACTGCAATGTGGTCCGTTGTGGTCGTTGTTACACAACACTGCAGTGTGGTCCGTTATGGTCGTGGTTACACAACACTGTAGTGTGGTCTGTTATGGTCGTGGTTACACATGACTGCAATGTTATGTACTATGACACAGGCATATGCTGTAAACGCTTGAGGACGCCATTGTTGCATGTGATTTGTTTATGATCCGCTTTATCCAAATGCCATCAATTTGTCTACCCAGGTATCACCAAATTCGCTCATAGTCTCCAGACGACATAGTGTCCAAAAGCTTTGAAGCAAACGGAACTTTTCAAGATGACAAAGTTGTCAAAATTCCGGATCTAAGCAGCTCTTTACAGGTTGAAGAGTTGATAAAAATATTGGTAGTGTCTCTGTTCTCCTCAACTACAAAAGGTTGCATAGACCAGAAAGCCACCATGAGGGTTTGATTTGAGAGCAAGAGAGGGACTGTGGGACCCCTCTACTGCAGGGACAGGGCAGGGCAGTGGGCACCATACCGCGACAGGATCTTGTGGACCGACTGCATCTGCATTCTCTTGGCAAGTCGTAAACACATATGCATAATTGCGTTCATTGTTCACAGAAGTGCACAACATTACAGAAGTAGGGGTTATTTCGACAATTCGGTTACTTTCCAGTGCAGTCACTAGGACTTAAATCGCTGTGGCAAGGAAGTTTGACATATTGAAAATCGCTTAAACTAGGTCTGGCCGGGCAGAGTGGAAATAGAAACCCTTCGAAGATTTAATCTTTCATGACATTTCTACATTCCATGCTCTGACTGGATATCATGGGTTTCGCATGCACTCTGGAGTGGCCGCATAACGCTGATAGAGATGAGCTGCCTTAGTATGCTCGGTTCACAAATCTAGCTGGCATGCAATCAGTTTAAGGTACTGTTGCTATGGCGTCCTATTAAGAAATTTGATCCCACGTTCAACACACAGTCAAGCTGGTTTCAACAAAAACGCAAAAGATCGGCCGTCAGTGTGGCGGCGGATGCCGAGTGGTCGGGGCTCAATATTTGTATGGGGGAGGGTATTGCCTTGGTGTATCCTGGCAGTGACAGCCAGGAGTGACCATTGGGGTTCTGTAGGCAAGTGTTAGTTTTCCTGTAAGTGATAGTCTAGAAGTTCCCTCGCTCCACGATAACCGATTCAGTAGCTTTTCAAACACCACAACTTCTCTAAAAGTACCAGCCGTATATGCCCTGATATTGATTGTGCTGATGAGTATAACCAATACGACAAATACCTGAGTAATACCATCAGCCGTTTCTCCAATCAAGCATTGACACCAAACGTTCGGGGGTCCACATCTTATCATAGGCTACATCTTACCAGCCTCGACAACTCAACTCCGTCTCCCACCTCTGTCTCCGGCCCAAGTCTTGAAGGAATGACCATTATGGAGTATGCTAATTACTTTGATTCCAAAATGCGTTGTATACACCATCATCTCAAAGTAGGCATTTACAATTTTGCAGGCCAAATAGAGAGAATGCATGATTGACTGCCACATCCTGCACTGGAAAAGGAACATAATAGGAAGAGAAATACGAATAATGAAACATAAGGGTGAAAGAAGTGTGGGTGGATTGCGAAATCGTGGTTTACTATTTCCATGGTTCACTAGTTCCATAGCTATGTATTTACGCGTGTAGCTGACTCGAGGGTATCAATGTTCGAATACAGCTTCTCTCACGGCGCCAAGCATCCATCGGACACAATGCGAAGGCTAAGTGTCGACAGTGTATTCCGGGAAGTTAAAGGTCAGACCCAATCGCACTTCTCCTCTCCGAACGCGCCTGGACCCGCAACAAAGATTAATGCGCCTTCCAAATGTGACTGAGGAAATGCAGCATTCACCAACTCACGTGCCCAATGGGCATTGAGAGAAGTTAGCAGAACCATTGTACAAAGTTGAGCCCATTATGCATCTCTAGCAGGAATCCAACATAGTGCAGTTGCCTCGTCCCTTCCGAGATTTCGTCCCGTTTCCTCGCCACAGCATTGAAGCAGTGCAGTCACGTGAGAGGCAGCTGACTAAATCGAACACGATAGTTACACTAGCGTATGTGCTTATGTTGAACTATAACATCTGTGGATTGAAAATGCGCAACATAATTTATCATATGATTGCGTAATAACAATTAATCTGTCTGTGCTCGGAATGGTTCACAACATGACAATTTCACAGACTGGACCAGAAAACGGAAGATGAGTAGTTTCTTGCCGCATTCGCCGCTTCGCCAGAAGTATGAATGCTTGTTGACCTCTTATTTTGGTGTGGTGTAAACAGAATTCGCCTACGGTTATGTATGTCATGCATACACCCATCAGTTCATCCATGCTCGTTAAACTTTTGCTTTATCTTTTGCGTTGTGTACTGGGTGCCTACAGAGGATGTTGGTGAATTCTGAAAAGCTTGATGCTTGTCTTTCATCGTCAAATGATTGATCTTCTGGCCGATGTTAATTAACCGGTTTGGTTCCGACGGGCCATCAGTTCCACCACTGTTGGAGCTCACTGTTGGAGCCCACTGTTGGAGCCCACTGTTGGAGCTCACTGTTGGAGTTCACTGTTGGAGCTCACTGTTGGAGCTCACTGTTGGAGCCCACTGTTGGAGCTCACTGTTGGAGCCCACTGTTGGAGCCCACTGTTGGAGCCCACTGTTGGAGCCCACTGTTGGAGCTCACTGTTGGAGCCCACTGTTGGAGCCCACTGTTGGAGCTCACTGTTGGAGTTCACTGTTGGAGCCCACTGTTGGAGCTCACTGTTGGAGTTCACTGTTGGAGCTCACTGTTGGAGCTCACTGTTGGAGCTCACTGTTGGAGCTCACTGTTGGAGCTCACTGTTGGAGCTCACTGTTGGAGCTCACTGTTGGAGCTCACTGTTGGAGCTCACTGTTGGAGCTCACTGTTGGAGCTCACTGTTGGAGCCCACTGTTGGAGCTCACTGTTGGAGCCCACTGTTGGAGCCCACTGTTGGAGCCCACTGTTGGAGCCCACTGTTGGAGCTCACTGTTGGAGCCCACTGTTGGAGCTCACTGTTGGAGCCCACTGTTGGAGCCCACTGTTGGAGCTCACTGTTGGGCCCACTGTTGGAGCTCACTGTTGGGCCACTGTTGGAGCCCACGTTGGAGCCCACTGTTGGAGCCCACTGTTGGAGCCCACTGTTGGAGCCCACTGTTGGAGCTCACTGTTGGAGTTCACTGTTGGAGTTCACTGTTTGAGCTCACTGTTGGAGCTCACTGTTGGAGCTCACTGTTGGAGCTCACTGTTGGAGCTCACTGTTTGAGCTCACTGTTGGAGCTCACTGTTTGAGCTCACTGTTGGAGCTCACTGTTGGAGCTCACTGTTGGACTGTCTCAGCTGACCGGTACGTTTATCACGTTATAAAAGTAAAATTCAGTGCATAACCAGCCATACTTGGTGATCGGGACCCTTGTAGAGGGCGAATTAGATGTCATTGTTCAGGTCCTGATGCCAACCTGTCAATCCGTTAATCATATGCCTGCGATCGGCTGGCTTCACGTGTGACTGGCTTGTGGCAGGGTTTCTTCGTGGCCATTCTGTACTGCTTCTTGAGCTCCGAAGTGAAGCTGGAACTGAAGAAGCACTGGGCTGCCTGGCGCTACTCCAATGTTGGCAACTCCAGCAACTCGGGCCGCCACCGCAACAATCACTGCAAGAGCTACAGGTAAAAGTGTATGCAACCAGGTACGTAGCGATACCATCCTAGCGGTAATGGTTAGCTTTGCTGAAATACGATAGGATTGATAAATCTACGGCGCCCGTCGTATCCTCCCCAGTTCCTGTGAAGAAGACCGCCTGGATTCAACACAATTATTTAAGGAGAGTTCTGTAGCCCCCTTCAGTTTTTTCCTCGCCGCTACTTATCATAAGTAGCGGCGAGGAAGTTGATCAGATACAAGTATTAGCATACTTGTCTCTGATCAACCCCATACCCTATAATAGAGCTCTGATACTTCGTGGCTTTTCCGAAAGCTTTTGTCATGCCCAACAAATTGGGGGTTGATCAGAGACGACTCGAGGCAGATTCCGGAAGGAATGCCAGGTCAATATTTACAGATTGAAGTTTTGAAAGCCATTCCGATGTTTACACGTTATGCTCATGAGCATTAGCTTCTATCCAACACCATTGGTGCAAAACGTTTGTATGTTGCAGATTATGCATTACTAAATATGCACATAAATTGCAGAAGTGGCTCCAGAGTAAGGAAGTAGAATATGTTTTGTGGGTAGTTTTTAGCATGATAATAAGGCAAACTGTTGGCGTACCATTCATCATTTTGAATTGATTGAAAATTGCTGTAGTGAAAGAATATAAGATTCGATATAGACGGGTGAAGGCTAGCTTCGGATGGGAGGCATCTATGCTTGACATGTTCAAGGTATGTTCAAACAAAGATAATGCTTCATATTAGTTAAAGAGTAGGTAAGCATCGCTCTCCCTGAGGCCTCAGAGCACGTGAAGTTGTACACATGTTTTATGCGCTGACTGATGTACAAGATGTTGCGGACAGAGGCGGATTTATAGTAAACAATTAAGGCGACTACCCTAATTGTGTGTATTTGGTGTTGCCCATCAACTTAATTTTAATTTGCAGGGCACCGTTCGGTATAACACTCCTTAAATATTGTTTGCTTATGAAGACTACTTGAGTTGGTTACAAAGCCCTTTCCGGCCAAGAGTTTCGCCACGAAATTCGTTACGCTGGATGCGACTATGATTCTTAAAGTTGACCTTCAATGGCCCACATTATTAACTATGAGTGTATTGTCACGAATGCGAGACTAAGTCTGGGAGCTATAGTTAAACACAATTTGTCATTATTCTCCACTCATGTGCCTCCAGCATCCGCCGTTTCTGACAGTTCAAAGTTTTGTTTTATACAAATGTAGCCTTCGACAAATGTAGCTATATCAGCTTTCGAACAATATTTGGCCTTACAAAATCTGTTCATCTGCTACCGAAATTTCAGAGGGGCGGGGGCGCATAAGCCCACTTTAACAATCGAACGACTCCATCCCTTACATAATAATGTTGGTTCGCTTTACCACAGAAACAGCTATGAATATAGTGGATTATGCATATATGTATACAGTAAGTTAATGACGGTCACAATCGGGCACAAAGCAGCTATAACTAGAAGTGCGCTATGAAATTCATACTTAGATGTGAGCAAACAGTTTACATCTGCAATCGATTGGTTAGAACAAAATATGTACAAATCAAACCAAAAATTGTGATTTTTTTCTGGAACCCATCAGTAGCGCTCAATTTTTGTTTCAACAGCCAACCACAGTGGAGTATTTTGCCAATATTTGTAGATTGGCCCCTAGATGAGCTAGAGCCGCGAAACAAAAGCGAACGTATTGCTCGTTATAAGAGAAAGCAAATGATACCCGGTTTTACAGTTTTCGGTCAACCAGAGACCTTCCAGGTCAAGCCAATGACCCCGAATAGGCGAATATCGCGAAACTTTTTGTTTGGGAAGGCCACATAACAAAACGTTTAACAGTCAGAGACACCGGAAAATAAGAGCACAACTCACTGAAGCCCTGCGAATCTGATGGTGCCCTTCGTCGTCACTCCCTGTCAATTACACAGGTTAGGTCAAGTCAAAACTCGTGACCGGCCGTAGCGGGATAGCATGTAGAGCCCCCTGACCATCATGAAATGAACCTGACCATCATTAAGTGCATGAAATATTAAACGTGTTTAAATATATTCAATACAAAATGGAGCTTTTAGAATGATTCAAAGTAGGTTTCGCTAACTGGATGGATTTGATGTATTTTAACGATAACGTAAATATAGCATAACGATAACTAGAAAACGTACCAATACGCCAATCGAAATGGGGTGTTTTATATGCGAAAATGGATTGAAAGAAACAATCCGGTTTTATGTAATTACACTATACTGAAAGAAAAAAAAACAATCTGTGATTCAAAGAATGCACTGTGATTCAAAGAATGCACTGTAATTGAAAGAAACAATCAGGTTTTATGTAAGTACACTGTATTTGCACAAAATAGTTTCGCGATATTCGCCAATTTCGGGTCATTGGCCTGACCTGGAAGGTCACTGGTTGACGGAAAACTGTAAAACCGGGTGCCATTCCTTTTCTCTTATAACAAGCAATACGCTCATTTTTGCTTCGCGGCTCTAGCTCATCTAGGGGCCAACCTACAAATATTTGCAAAATATTCCATTATGATTGGCTGGAAAAAAACAATAATTGAGTGCTACTGATGGGTTCCACGAAAAATCATAATTTTGTGTTTGATTTGTACTTATTTTATTATAATCAATCGATTGCAGGCGTAAACTCTTTGCTCACACGTGTTTGGATTCTATAGCGCACCTCTACTACAACGATTTCATTGCTCGCATCAGAATAAATATTCCTGAGAGTAGGCTTTCATTGATGAAGATGGAAGCGCTAAATGAATCCAGTTATGTGGTATGTAAGAGAAGTATATGTGAATATAAAAACGGTAAATATAAAATCAATTGAAACAGCTTCTTGTTAAATTGCAAGGCCATCAACTTTAGTACCTTCCAATTTTCGACGTTTTAGCCTGACGATGGCCGAATATACGAATTCAAGTATGACCTCTGTTCCGGATTGACTCCAGGGTCCACGCTTGACCGTACCTAAAAGTCTCTGAAAGCAGGCACGTTTCTAAGCGTCTTCCACCTCTTCCGGCTTCCGTCACGGTGGAGACGGCGTGACCATCGCGTGAGTCCTTTCCGTCGGCGATGCTCAGTGTGACACTGTAGCCGGGTCGCCTCTCTGACCTGTGGCCCTTCTCGACAGAAGCATGGGCCGCAGCTCCGTGCAGAGCACCACCCTGATGGACAAGCCGACCGAGGCGACACGCAGCCGCACCCCCTCTCCGCTCGTCAAGTCGGTCGCCGACAAAACCTCGCCGCGTCAGGTGGGAACAGAACGGTCTGGCCTACACGTCAGGTGGGAACAGAACGGTCTGGCCTACACGTCAGGTGGGAACAGAACGGTCTGGGCTACACGTCAGGTGGGAACAGAACGGTCTGGCCTACACGTCAGGTGGGAACAGAACGGTCTGGCCTACACGTCAGGTGGGAACAGAACGGTCTGGCCTGCACGTCAGGTGGGAACAGAACGGTCGGCCTACAGGTCAGGTGGGAACAGAACGGTCGGCCTACACGTCAGGTGGGAACAGAACGGTCTGGGCTACACGTCAGGTGGGAACAGAAAGGTATGGCCTACACGTCAGGTGGGTACAGAACGGTGTGGCCTACACGTCAGGTGGGGATAGAACGGTCCGGCCTACACGTCAGCTGGGAAGCGAGCTGACTGGACTGTGCGTCGGGTGGGAAGCGAGCTGCAGGACGAAGCTCCACGTGGGGAACGAGCAGGCTGAGCAGCTGAACGATACAGGCTAAGTTCATCCTCCCCGAGCAATTCTGTCTGAGGCACAGCTTCGCTAAGCGATTCTGTCTGAGTCACGGATTCGCTGAGCGATTCTGTCTCATATCGCGTGCGGCAATCATTTCCTCGCCGACGAGACGGCGGCTGGCAGAACGTCCGGAGAACGTTCAGGCTTCTCCATCGTCCGCAATTTCAGCGCTCCCACCAATGGAGAGACCGGATATATGGTAGGCGAGAGACGGGGGACACCTCACTCTGTGATGACCCAGAATAGTATGCATTGAGTTTCGTAGCAAAAGACACACGTGATGCTGGGACGTTCCCAGGCACCAGACGGGCAGTTTTCGGAGAAAGCATGCATCTGCGCGTCACACGAATATAGGTCCGCTGCCAGGCTGTGCCCCCTCACCTCTCGGGTTCCTTTACGACGCATTCGACTGCTAGGTCATATGTCGTCGCCAGTCGCTGACGCCAGTTGGCCGCAGGTGAACTCCGTAATCACTCAGCGGTATCGATAACTTGTACTCTAATGGCCGTATGGAAGCTTGTCAACTCAAAACTTAGTGCACCCGAACATTTGATCAGAAGTGCAGAGTGCGCTTGACAACCAATGCGGAAACTGGATCGAGTTTGTAATGGGTTATCGTCAGTAACCTAGATATGGCGCACGGCATAAGACATGCGTGGAAACTGAATAGGAATGTGTCAGCATGCTGTTGACTACAGACTTCGTAGTTCTATCTTATCATTTCGGTATAACTATTGAAAACTGGGAAGAACTTCGACAGGATCGTCGCGCTCGTCTTTGTCTCGGAACATTTTGTTCGCATCTCCACTTCCAATATTTGTTCCCGACAACCGAGTTTCCTGGGTTTTGTTCAAAAAGAAGTTAGGCGTAGACAACTCTGAATACGAATTCCGAGCAAATCATCAGCTGTGGCAGCCCACACATGTGTCCAATTAAAAAAGTTTTCATTTGTGTTCTTGTCACCAGAAGACTGGCAGCATGTAAACGTCGCATGTTTGTTGCCCAAATAATTAGCTTCAGTCATAAAAGTTCTGATCGCGTTATTTGTGATATTTATGCGAAGTTCATTTCTTTTGGTGGATACGCACATCTCTCCTCATACATCAATGTGCGTTTACATATTTGTATCCTGAACTTCTTGACGGTGCTCACAAAGGTCCCGCATACATGGTGCACTGCATTTTATCTATGATTTTCAGCCGTCAAAGTGCGTCCCGAATTGCATGGCACCGACCATCTTCTTCCCCCCACACAACAGCTGAATTCGTAGTCGATGTCAAACGGTTGTGGCGTCGCTCAGTTTCACCTATCTCCCGTGTCACAGCCGGCGACAGCCAGTCGTGCGCCCCTCCCCCTCCCCGTCATCGGATGCTGGACGCCTCGCCGCGTAATGTCACGTGTATTGGGTACACACGCTGATGTAAGGCGATCCCGGACGGACAAGCCCGTAAGCATTGATCACCTCACGTGATGACGCGCATGCTCATCCTTCTCTCTCACGTGGGTATGTGTGTACGATGATGTGTATGCTCGATCACCTCACGTTCTGGTGTGGTCGCCCGTCCTACTCCCTATTGATCACCTCACGTTCTGGTATGTGTACCCGTCCTACTCTCCATGTGGACAACACGTGGTGATATCTCGCCAAGTCGGAGATCGTACGGCGAGCAACTCCGACCGGGATTTACGACAAGGTAGCCTGAATGTGTGCCGGGGTGGAGTTGCGGAGCAGGGTTCAGTGTGCCGGGGTGGAGTTGCGGAGCAGGGTTCAGTGTGTCGGGGTGGAGTTGCGGAGCAGGGTTCAGTGTGTCGGGGTGGAGTTGCGGAGCAGGGTTCAGTGTGCCGGGGTGGAGTTGCGGAGCAGGGTTCAGTGTGTCGGGGTGGAGTTGCGGAGCAGGGTTCAGTGTGCCGGGGTGGAGTTGCGGAGCAGGGTTCAGTGTGCCGGGGTGGAGTTGTGGAGCAGGGTTCAGTGTGCCGGGGTGGAGTTGCGGAGCAGGGTTCAGTGTGCCGGGGTGGAGTTGCGGAGCAGGGTTCAGTGTGCCGGGGTGGAGTTGCGGAGCAGGGTTCAGTGTGTCGGGGTGGAGTTGCGGAGCAGGGTTCAGTGTGCCGGGGTGGAGTTGCGGAGCAGGGTTCAGTGTGCCGGGGTGGAGTTATGCGGAGCAGGGTTCAGTGTGCCGGGTGGAGTTATGGAGCAGGGTTCAGTGTGTCGGGGTGGAGTTATGGAGCAGGGTTCAGTGTGCCGGGGTGGAGTTGCGGAGCAGGGTTCAGTGTGCCGGGGTGGAGTTGCAGAGCAGGGTTCAGTGTGCCGGGGTGGAGTTGCGGAGCAGGGTTCAGTGTGCCGGGGTGGAGTTGTGGAGCAGGGTTCAGTGTGCCGGGGTGGAGTTGTGGAGCAGGGTTCAGTGTGCCGGGGTGGAGTTGCGGAGCAGGGTTCAGTGTGCCGGGGTGGAGTTGCGGAGCAGGGTTCAGTGTGCCGGGGTGGAGTTGCGGAGCAGGGTTCAGTGTGCCGGGGTGGAGTTGCAGAGCAGGGTTCAGTGTGCCGGGGTGGAGTTGTGGAGCAGGGTTCAGTGTCTAGCGGAGTTTGTTGCGTGGATCTTGATCCCGCGAGCCCATCTGCAAATTCCAGTTCACCGTCAGAATCCTGCCTTGCCAGGAAGCGGGAGACCAATGCAGGTCGGCGCTCCAACCACCCGATCCAGCAGCGCAACAACCACTGAGGAGTAAGTAACTACAGAGCAGTAACCACGAAGGAGTAACCACAAGGCCGGTAACCGCTGAGGAGTAACTGCAGGCCAGCAACCACTGAAAAGTAACTGCAGGCCAGTGACCACTGAAGAGTAACTATATGGAAGTAACCGCTGAGAAGTAGCTACAGGGCAGCAATTGCTGATGGCTAACTACAAGAAATAGCAATTAAGCGGTAGCTACATGGCAGTGCAAACTGAGCAGTAATTGCAGGGCATGAACCACGGAGCGACTGCAGGCCTGTGACCACTAAGGTGTAACTGCAGGGCATTAACTACAGGGCAGTAATTACTGAGCAGTAGCTACATGGCAGTAACCACTGAGCAGTACCTACAGGGCAGCAACCACTGACCAGTAACTGCAGGGCAGTAACCGCTGAGCGGTATCTGCAAGGCAGTAACCACTGAGCAGTATCTTCAGGGCAGTAACCACTGAACAGTATCTACAGGGCATTAACCAATGAGCGGCCACCATAGGGCAGTGCACACTGAGCAGTGATTGCAGGGCATGGACCACGGAGTGACTCCAGGGGTGTAACCACTGCGGTGTAGCTACAGGGCACTAGCTACAGGGCAGAAACAACTGATCAGTGACTACAGGGCAGTAACCACCGAGTGTTCCAGGAATTTACAATACAGTCCGAAGTCGTTAAATGGAGCCTTGGAGAGCAGAGGAATTTCTTACGAAGATGGAGCGAACGGAAACACCAGCATCAAATACTTGATTACTGAACGAATTCATCATTAAGGACTGGCCCCTATTTTCCCATTCCAAGTTGCATTGTCTAACTTGTTTCGTTTGAGAGCTCGGTTAATTTGGTTGAATGGTGACAGTGTTGGAACATAAATCAAATACGACACCATGTGGGTCAAACACGACATTGATGTTGCCTGATGTTAATTTATGTGATAAATCAAACAATGACAACTCACTAGCGCTACAGGCAATCTCAGTTCGTTAACAACATCGATAATCGTAACTCGCTGGCACCACTGGTAGTCTCACCTCACCAGCATTGCAAACAATCTCAACTCGCTAGCGGTACCGGCAATCGCAATACGCTAGCAGTACAGACAATCTCAACTGGCTAACATCACAGATAATCACGACTCGCTGACACTACCGACAACGGCAAATATAAACTGTCTGCTCAGGCAAACAGCACTAATGCGAGATCAAACCATGTCCTTATCAAACAGTCGTGGCAGTATCTTACCGGGATGAACAAGCCTAAACGAGCTCCAGATCATGCAAACGCTGAATTGCGCGAGTGTGAATACCCTTCTCAGTATGAACTTCAGCCGACCTACTCAGCCCGTTCCTACCAGGATACAATTTGGTGATATCACCAATCATCCAATTCATCCTGGGAACGTTGTCATCGCGTACAAGCACTACCGAGTCAACAAACAGCCTGCCTTGCGAGGAGAACTTCCTTACTGAAGGGGATAATTCCGCAGGTATTCTGACGACCACGCAGACCAGAACCTGTTCAACCTCCTCTCTTCAACCTTTCTGTTCAATCTGTTCACACCCTAGCTCTCTCAAAAAGGTTTTGTACAGACACGCTCTCAGGGTCCTCAGCTACCCTAGCCTGGAAACCTGCGCCCCTGCCAAACAGGAAGTGCTTAGGCGTCGGCGCGTTAGCACAGTCCACTCTGTCGCCAACGAACGTCAAGGGACGCGAGTTGACGCACACTTCCACCCCTGACAAGACAGTCCTCAGTTCAGTCAGAGTCAAACAGCCCGTTCCCAGTCGCCTCCGGAGGTCGGCCTGCACCGACCGAACGACGCGCTCCTGCCAGCCGCCCCACCAGGGCGACAGTGGCACCCACGTGGCAACGTCCACCCTGGATCCCGGTGTAGGGCACGCGTAGGAAGCACATAACTAGCCATCCCCGAATGGCGTCGGACGTGAATGAGCCGATTTGCTTTCCAGTTGGAAAACAAATGGTTACTCAGCAGTGCCGTCGAACGTATATGCGCCGCATTGCTTTATAAAAAAGAGAAAATAGCATAGCGTACGACTACCTAGGGGAGGCATCGGACGTCGATGAGGCCGATTTACCTTGCAACTGGTAAAGTAAAACGGCCATCCAGACGGTACAGCAGACGTAGATGAGCCGAACTGCAAACCACCGTACTATCCCAACTGACAACCTTGCATGGTATGCTTAGACTAACCCTCTACTAACAACTAACACGCGGCGGACGGCGTGATAGGCGGTGTGGACAACTACCTCCCTGTCCGCACGATAAATATCCTTCGGTGCTCTTCGACAATAGCAGACTAATGCCAGCACCCTGGCAAAATTAACTTTCCCGTCACCCTGGACGCCACCCACCCCCACCCAGCTACAAATTACCTCGCGGAGGAGTAAAGTGAAACTGAAACCATTTGGACATCAGGGAGATATCCCCTTCCCAGCCCCCTCCTCCAGCACCTAAAACATCTCCCACGCTATGACGTAAACTCCCTTAACGTAAATGTACTGCGTAAATGTACTGCGCTTTGCTTGCAAAACACATTCGCTTTAAAGGCGGCGTAAATTACCTCTATGATCCGACACGTCGAAAAGAACCCCGCCCCCCCTAGGAATTGAAATTATTGAGACAAGATTTGAGTTCGTCCATATTTTGCTCAGCATAGATCTAGCAAGATATCTTCGACGTTGTCATTCCTGTTCCTTCATCTCGTGACGTCATGTACTGATTGACATCGCACCGGGAGCTGGGGCAAACATGAAAGCTTGAAATGCGCTCATAATTAGCTTCGCCACTGATGGCGCACCAATGGCATATCGCGGCAGATTTTGTAGGTATTCTGTGAAGGATGGCTGGCCGACCTATTATAAATTGTTTCGAATAATTCAAGCTGAAATATGTGTTACCAGCATTTCCAGTAAAGCTCTTAAAATGCAATTCTTTCCCAACAATTTGGCCTGTAATTCAGCCAACATGATTCAAGATTTGTAGCGTCGATACCAATACAATAGGCAGCATGTCTTATCAATGACACCACGTACGGAAAGGCACAGCACAGCGAGAATCGTGACATGAGCACGTCGAATTTGAGTTTTTTACTTTTTGTCAACAACACCACGCTGCCGAAATGAGTGAGGTTCTCGTATGACTGATCAACTACCGTCAATGTATAACGTCAATATGACATAGGTGTATATGCGCATTACCATGATTGTTCTTGTGATACCAAGTTCATATCTAATATAATATTATCTGATTAATGTATGCCACACGATAATGCATTGATGATTCATTGCATTGGTCTTCGTGCTACGCAATTCACAGCCCACACCTAATCATCTGAAAATCAAGCGATCTAGTTTGAAGAAAGGAGCACCAAATGTGTCGCCTTTTTCAAGCTTCACTGCAAGCGTTGAACATACGCTTAACCGTTGAATGTGAAATCGTTGTGTAGCAAGTTGTGAACAACGGTTGAATGGACATTTTGGCCATATGCAGAGTGGGTTTGATTGAACCAAATAGGAAGTTCTAAAATCAACGAACTATGTAATTTTCATTTCGAAGTATAATCCTGATATGATTCAAGTGGTGGATGTTTTGTACATGTTGCAGATTCTTCAAAGGTGCGTAAATTACTCCTTACTCATGATCATAATTTCACTGATTTTCTTCGATTCGGAAGAAAGCATTAGACTCAATGTTGTAAGAGAGTTCCTATTCAATGATTATCCTGCTAACTATTGAAAACTACCAATTAAGAAGGTCATAGCGGTCATGAGAATGCAAGGCTTAAAGAGAGCCACGGGGCCGAACTTTATTAAGCCTGCACAGAGGAGGTATGATAAGAAAGAAAATTGGATTTTTCTTCGTTGGTATCTCGCAGTAGAGCCACAGCAGACCGGTCGAATGCCTGGCATGAATCACAAATGCCCGTAAAAAGCTTGCTAGAACTGACCGGGCTTGTTGGCCGGGTTTCGGTCCCTACATCTGCCACCTCTATTGTATACCTCCATCCGATAGATATGGCAGTAGCTACACGGATCACAAATGTGTTGCATACGACACCAGTATTTTCAAACTCATTTCACAACATATTGTTTGCCCAAATTAAGCCATTACGTCGGCATGTATTAGCTCCACTCCACCTCATGCCTTGCGGATTGTGTCCTAGACGAGCTCAAGCAAGAACTTGCAACACCCTGACTGAGGCCCAATTCAAAAAGTTGAATCGCCATAGCAGAGTATTCTTTCCCGGTCTACAACCCTGGAGTTGGAGCTCGCTTGCTTGTTCTATCTTAACATCCACTCGACTGCTCCGGACATGTGGCAGGTAGTTAGCTGGAGCAATGAAATTGCACAACGAGGTAATTAGATTTTCTGCGCGAGGCCAATTTGGAATTCGTTCAATTCTCGTCGCCAGCACGGCGCCGCCTTGGGGGGGGAGAGGGGAGAGGAGTGGGTGTTCGACTCGCCCCTCCCCCTGCCGTCAATCAGGTGGGCGAGCACATGGCCCTGCCCTCCGCTCCCTCCCCCTGGAATATGTCGGGCTCAGAAGGCCCCCACGACGGTCACGGAAACCCCACAGGAAACGAGACGAGGCTCGTACGTCGGTGCAGGAGAACCTGAATGTGATAGAGAATGTCTCCATAGTGCCTGAGGAGGTTTCCAAACGGGCAGGCAGGCCCAGGAAACGGGAAAAAGCCCCTGAGGCAGTGCAGGATGCGACTATTATGAACGAAGATGCACCAGAAATCGTGAGACGAGGCTCCTGACACCAACGTCTTATGATCCCTAATATAACAGCGGGCCCCTAATATGAACGAGGAGACACCCCGAACCAATGCGGAGCCACAATACCAACAGAAAGGCTTTAGCAAGTGAGGTGAAGTCCCTGAGATGATACAGGAGGCTAAAAAAATGACATAAAAGGCCATCTGGGCCCAAATGAAGGGCGGAGGCCCCGAAGCGAGCAAGGAGGATCTTAGGTAATGATGCTAGGCGATAAGATGATACAGGAGGCGCATACTATGAAACCAGGGGCCCCTGGTCGCAAAGGAAGGCCTCAACACGGGTAGAGGCTCCAGAAAATCAGACATCACTGAGTCGATACAAGAGGCCCCCAATATGAGAGGAGGTACCTCCGAAACCCCTCAGAACGGAAGAGAAAGTCCGCAAGAAAGGAAGGAGGCGACAGAAAACGAGCCGATGCCCAACATTGATTGGGAGGTTAAATCGGGCCCCGTGGAATATTCGCGGTAACTTGAGAAGGCATTGAGATATCTCGACGGAATTTCCAATACCTGTCACTGAACCCATTATACCCTATCTACGACAGGAAAAACTAAGGCCATAATAGGTCGAGCGTGAGTGATGTCAGAGACAAAACGCATCGGTGCACATGCATTGACATAGAAACGGAATCAATTAAGATATTTGATGTCTTTAAAATGGATACGAGATAGAAATAGTAGTACATTAACATGCTATTTCGTTGGATTGTTTTAACATTTCAATTTGGAATGTGGGCAGGTGAAATTCAAAGATATCGCTAGACAAGTAATCTCGAAATGTTTGTCCAATTTGACTCGAAAATGGGGACGAATTTGTTCAGAGAATGACTGTCAGGAGCGTCTGTGCCAACTTTTAAGAAATTATCTATAAACATGATTGAGTGATAGCTTTAAATGTACCAGTGCATACCACGTCGCGTCGTGGTGTACCCTGTGGTATACGTGGTATGACGCCGACCCGTCGCACGGCTTCAGCGGCCTGGATGCTAGGCAGCCGCGGGACGGCCACAAGACGCACTTGAGACACAGTCTCTCATGTTCTCTGGGGCCGCACGTTACGGCTCTATGCAGAGCAGTTCGTTTTTTTTGCGTTGGCCCAACGGTTCACGAGAGATCAAGGGGGAATATTTTCCTCCCTCCAGGTCAATGGTTTGCGGCTGAGGAGCCGGATTATTGTTGGGCTTTAAAGAAATGTAAGGAAGGTGCCTAAATTGAGAGCGGAGGACCAATATGCAAGAGGTGACCCTAAGAAGTGAGAGGAACTCTGCTAGGCCTTATAAGAAGGCTTCCAAGATCCAAGAGGAGGCCCACAAGACGGGTATGGATACCCGGAAAATGGTAGGAGGGACCTGACCTAAGGCCCTAAAAAGGAGGCCCAAATTACGGACATCCTAGGAACCTTCTCAAAAGGAGGTTATGATTTGAACCTCGGGAAGACTTCGTGAATACGGTAGGGAAGACTTCGTGACGTAAAGGGAGGTTCCCGAGAAGGGACCGAGGCCACAAGAGACGAGACGATGATGCAAGACTGTACAGGAAGCCTATTCTTTGAACCGAGGTCCCAGGACGCAAGAAGACGCCCCCGGAACGAAAGATAAGGCCACAACGACGGACAAGGAGCGAGAGCGATGCGAAATGGTGCTCAGAAACCAGTGCAACAAATGAGGCGACAAGGAAATGATGAGAGCTGCTGAAATTGGCAGCTTTCCTCCCTCCTCCTCTTGTCACACCCCTATCGTAGTACCCAAGTATTCCATAAAGCCGCCTTCCTCTCGATTTTAAGTAGATGCAGATGACTCAGATGCCATATAACGATTTCTCTTAACGAACCGAAAATGCACCCCATGAGGAGAGTAACGGTAACATGAGATGAGCAATAAAGAAGGAGCTCACCACCGTACTCCCTAATGCGGTATGGTCCCAAGAGACCCCTCCGAAGCTCGCCTCTCCTCTCCCTGCTCAATCATTGTTTGATGGCCCTAGACACGTTTGGTGATTATGCTCACTACATTCCCACATAATATGCTATTAGTAGCAGTGACACCAGCAACACCGACAGCGACATTTGATCAGATCACCGGTGAGCATTGAGCGAGTCTCAGGAAATCGATGACGATGCTGCGTGCTTTCGTTGCCTGGGAACGATGCAACTACTCACGAACCGTTCGGACAACTTCAAGCAAATCGTGCAGTAATACGATGCCAATAATGAGCTGAATGAAGAAAGGATCTAGGTCAGATGAATCAAGCCTCCACAGCCTACGCCTAGCGAACCAACACAAAAACGCATATATTTAGTTGCTTCTTCCATCAGTCGATATAGGAGACACACAATCTTCGAAACTCCACGTGGCATCTTCGTCTGAATCAAGGTCACCGAAGATAAGCTGCTCAGAGTGAAACACTTTTTGTGGCAACCCTTGTTTCCAGCTCTCACCCATCAATAATGCGTGAGAATCTGTTACACATGCTTGGAGTATCAAACACTAAGAAAGGACAATATCGTGGCTGGATTGCCTACTCGAACATCCGACACGCCCCCCCCACACACACACACCGACGCTCCACCGAGCCAGCACTACACCTCCGGACTTCGATAAAGTGACAGAATAAATACTACCGATTGAATTACAACTTACGTACACGCGAAGATGTGCCGCGTGTTCGTCTGTGGATAGTGCACCGCCGTTGTTCTGTTTAGTCACGCTGTTATGAAAAATCCAAGGTGGTGTACATTCGACTACACCTCGTCTGTTTGTCTGTGTGCGTGTTAAACGCACAAGCGTATTGTAGATGAAATGCAAACCGCGCTCAAAGACGTCCGAAGACAGTCACCAATAATTCCAGAAGAAGGGAACAATTGACTATGCGGCTGTTGGCGAATTGTATTGCGTCCAACAATTGAGCCCCGTTTTCAGGATCTGTTTTCCCCAGGAGTCTTTTTCTATGAGTGCCATTTGGAAGTAGAAATGATATCCCCTTTCAGAATCTGTACTCCACGTCTAGTCAAGTGTGAGGTCCACGTGACGGGCTGGATCATTCGATACTTTTGGCTTTTAGCATTGAACTGATGGGCTTAGCATGCTGGGGAAGGCAGATGACAGATGCGTGTGTGTGTGTGTGTGTGTGTGTGTGTGTGTGTCACAACAGCCCAATGGTCCGACCTGCCCTCGGGCGGAAGCCATGCCCAAGTCCCCAGTTGGGCACCACGCGTCGTCGAGACTACTTTAAGTGGATACACACGACAGAGATGACTCCGGTACGCGTTGTTATGGCGATGATGCGTCTCGTAAGCAAGTCTTCTGCAGTTTCGACCGAACGAGGCGCGAATTTTGTTCGAAGTGAAAATACTCTCTTTGTGCCAGGGGCACTGCTTCGCTACATACTGACTTACAAGTACATCCACGCAGCTGGTGGCTATTATTGCACAGGATGGATATGAATGAATAAGTGAGCTGAATGGCTGAAAGGACGTAGGGATTAAGGACGTTGCATTCTAGAGCACTGCAGCCAGTCGGCGCTTATGTCGATGCAGACCAGCGCGACCTATTGTCCACTCCTGTTGCTGTGCAGTGAACTCGTCGGTAGAGGACTCACGGCGGTAATGCTTGGAAGCAGTGTTCGAAATGTAAGAAATGGATCCCTTGTTTATGGGCGCGTAAGTTTGTACCGATATCTGGCCTTGATGCCGCATTCTGAGTGTGCCTTTAATGTGCTCGGATTTTACATGCCTTCATATGCTACTGCGTTTCACCACCAATTCATCTACTGACACAGAATAAGCGAAACAAACATACATACTCGACAGTGATGCAGATTGCACATATAAGAGGTACAACTTTTATCAGCATTAGTATTTCGGTTTTATTCAAATTTTCTTCGGGATTGATGCTTAAAATCAGAGCGCCGGGTGGTCTTCCCAGTAGCCTACTTCAACACTCGAATGACAGCTATCCTGATTATCCAACGTTCCAATGCTGAAGATGGCTTCGCTCTATTTTGCTTCAGGATGCACACCGAATTTGCATGAGGATTACGGTTTAAATAGCCGTTGAGTGGTGACGAGGGAGCTTGGTTCTCACTACCATAAGTGCATCCACCAACTACATGCAAATGAGCATAAAACCACGTTGGAAATGTCTGAACGATTTCGGATTCCGAGAGGGACGGGTAGCGTTCTATCTCGTTATCCCGTATGAATAGTGGCATATATATCAAGGATAGCCACTCCTATGTTGGGCAGCAGTGGCACACGGGACCGGCAGCAAGGATAGCCACTCCTATGTTGGGTAGCAGTGGCACGTAGGACCGGCAGCAAGCTCCCATCCAGTTTCTCTGCCAGCTCAACACGCGCCCTGGAGAACCTCTGAAGATTATGCGCACTGGAGGGGGGAGCAGGTGGACTCCCCCTATGATCTCGGTTCCGATTAAAGATAGAATAGCGCAATCATTTTTGCAAGTATGCAGAGCAATCTTTGTGTGGCAAATTAGGTGTCAGCGAAAAATATGAAACGTTCATTCCACACAGTGTATAAGTTGACATATTTTCGTTAATCTTCGGTGTGCCTACAGTCAGCAAACTGGGCGATAACATGACCTACGTCATGCCGAACTTAGTGCATTGCATGATTAGCATTGCCTGGATTCCGCCCCAAGCTTACGCCGAGTATGCTATTGGCGCAAAAGGAGATACCAATGATTTGCGCTTGAATGGCCGTAAAATACCCTGCGCCGCATTAACGCTACAATTTACAAATGATATGGCGTAGTCTGTGCTACGCAGGATTTCGCCTGCGACACGTTTTAACTACCTATAATGGGGCATTACAAGTAGTAACAATATCATGTTGGTTATTCTGCTATACTGTGTATATTTTAGTATCAATGTCTTTGCTGTGAGTGTTGCACCTAATTCCTAGTTTTGTTATCTATGCCGTTAAGTACGAATTAGGGAAAACCCTGGCTCCTTACCATGAAGGGCGAACTTAAAATGTAAGCATCGGTTGATATAAACGTATGTAAGAACATATAAACGTACCACATCCCGTGCGCTTTTGTGGTAACTCCTACGGTTCAGCCTACATGCCTTTGTTGGCTAGAATCACTTATCTCAGCGATGTTCCGAGACAACAGACGCACAGTGGCCTCTCGTGACCCCTCGAGATTAACCCGTGCCTCGCCGATGACCGTGAGGTATCCGTAAGTGACTGTAAGTGATTCCTGTTCAAATTCTCCTTCGGTGCCGCAGTCCTCTGTGAAGGTGGCCGCAGACGACTGGTGACCGAGCCACGTGGGCGTCAGTGCGACCGACGTGTCCGCTGCCGACAGTTGTGCGTGTCGGAGGCCATCAGGGAGGCGAGCGGCGAGCAGGCGCGGCAGCAGCAGCAGCAGGCGGTCGTCGCGTCTCCCGGCGCCTGCGCAGAGCCGGGTGGAGCGTCGACCGCGACACCTCCGGGCGGCTGGTCGTGGCACAACGGCGTCATCGTCCGCTTCGACGGCGTCAGCGGCGGCCTGGTTCGCATAGAAACCGGCGCCGAGGCGGCGGCGGCGGCGGCGGCACGGTCGTCGGCGCAGCCTTTGTGAGGCGCCGGCGCTTCTGTCGTCGGAGCGCGGTGCGCTCGAGCAGCTCAAAGTGCCCATCACGGAGCCGCACACCGTTGAACAGCTGAGCATGCGGTGATCATGAATGGTACTTTCAGTCAGAACAGATCGATGATCTCACGAATTTGATTGCACCCATGCTTGGTTCGCATTCTTCACGGATGGGTCACGTGCAGATGGTGACACTGGTGCTGCATTTATTGGACCGGATGGTACGTATCACTGACGGCTCCCAGGAACAATGCCAGCTTCTCATCGAAATTATATCCAAGATACTGATATTTACAATATAAAAGGCACATAAAGACTCCCCGAGCAGCTATTTCGTCCGATTCGCATTTAGCACTTTAGTCGATACCAAAATAGCACAACACATCTCACCCAATGACTGCAAAGGTTCAAATAACATTGTTGAGTATTTCGGAAAGTAATATTATTGGCCCTCTTGGTCCCAGAAACTCGCTAGGTGTCTGGAGCAAACATAATACCGGTGGCGCCTATCTGGTGATGGGTTTGTGAAGGAACACCACCAGGGTGGGCTTGCTATGATTAATGCTATATTCTAGTTTCTAGAGGAGGTGCAAATAGTTTCCAATCACCAAATTTGAACAACACTGAAATAAGCTTTCTTATGATGTGTAGTTCATTTTATTATCAAATTATTTCACCCTGTTACATCGCATCTTTTTGTGGATGAGATTGATTTGTACCTTATATAATCAGCTGAACTAATATAGCATATTTGGACTTTACCCGCGGGGTACGTCATGGTTTGGGACGTCTGACTTTTACAAGCACACACTTTTGCACGCTATGTGCGGGGTTTTCCCCAGACCACAGGAGGATATCCTCTTCCTCTAATTCTTCCGGTGTCCTGCATTTGTATGTGTACGAATACCTTCATGTAAAAGAAAGATGGGTTTGTGTTTTCGAGGTTGAAGCGATCCACTGATCGGTGCTGAGCCTCCAGGGAATCCGACGGTTGGAGCCAGCCATCGATGACCCCGCCGTTTGGCCGATTTACAGCGTCCTCGATGGCTGACTGGGGACTCGCCTGCCCACTCGGCGGGATGGTCGACTCTGAGCACTGAACACTTCGTGTCCATGCATTTCGCCAGACGGGCATGCACCGGTTTACCGTACACGTTCTCCAGGCAAACATACCATTAACATAATGTACTCCTTTATTTAAACCTGTAACGCAACTTCTTTGCCAGGAAAATAGCTTCCCCGACGGGCGAACTGGCAATTGCCCATGGTTACAAAAAGAGGCCCAAAGCAATGTTACCTACTCGATGTTCTCTATCACTGGAGCAGTTGATGGACAACAACTACAAAGTAACCGCCTAACTATATATTAAGCATCCGAACCGGATGATTGTATCAAAGTCGTAAGAACGTGCGTTGAATATATATTTTCGACATATTTGTATATCACATTTTGGTAGACCGCGCTTGCTCAGCTGCTGAATGGCGTCAGTCGTCCTCGGAGCACTCTGGGTCGATCGCTGACGACTCTGATGACACGACTCTGAGCGAGTCGTGTCAGGCCCGTGAGTTTGTGTGCTGTGACCTATGCTTGACGTCAGCACTTCCATGTTCTCCCCGTGCATTTTTGCCGTTCGTTGTCGTTATTTTCGCTGGTGGCTGATGTTGAACGTTTTGCTTTGGGTCTGAGCTTGTGGCAGACAAATGTAATAGGAATGAGTTCCACGAGCATCACATGGGGCGTAGGAATTATACAATATTGGAGGGGAGGGTGCACGCCACTCGTTAAGTCCAGTAGTCGAATGCTGCGCCCATATCCATAAATCGGTTAACAGTATAGTGGACAAAATTAGCGGAGGAGGCATGGTCCCTGTTCCTACGCCCACGGGCACTACAACCATGTTGTAAACGTTACGGACGCGGATGCATTACGCCATAATCACGTTGTCTGAAAACGTACATGTACGGAGGTATTACACCATAATCGCACTGGCTAATAGCGTGCATTTACGAAGGCGTCATGCCATAATCACACTGATCGATAGCGTACATGCAAGTAGGCAAAGTTTACATGTAAGTAGGCATCACACCATTATCACACTGGCCGGCAGTGTATATGTACGGAGGATTCAGGCCATAATCACACTGGTTTACAGCGTACATATGCGTGGGCATCACGTCACAATCACACTGGCTAATAGTGTACATGCACGGAAGCATTACATCACAATGACACTGGCCGATAGCATACATGTACGCACGGGCAGAGCTGTTGTATGCGCAGTCGTATTTTGTTCCTGCCACCCGCGCACCCATAAGCGCTGTAAACGTACCTGTCTCCGGTTGTGCAATGGGCAATCAATGGTAGCACCGCTGCTGACCCCAACTTGTGACGGCCTGTGTCTGCGGGTAATCCGTACATCCGGCAATCCTGTCGTGACTGGGTCGCTATGTTCGATGTGTCTGTCGCTCACTGCCGATGTTCGGCCAGCGTTTGATCGTGCTCGAGACAGGGGCGGGTTCGGCAATTTTCAAGAAGGCACATTTTTTGGAGTGGCGCCTTAGGTGTAAAATTCGTTGACCGGAAGGGGTGCACTCGAGAATGCCTTTCGTCTAAAACTAGAGGTGCGCTATAAAATTAAAACACGTGCGAACAAAGAGTTTGCACCTGCAATCGATTGATTAAAACAATATAAGCACAAATCAAACAAAAAATCATGATTTTTCCTCGAACCCATCAGTAGGGCTCAAATTTTTTCTTCAGCCAATCACATTGAAGTATTTTGCCAATATTTGTAGATTGGCCCCTAGATGAGCTAGAGCCGCGAAACAAAGACCACCGTATTGGTCGTTATAAGAGAAAACGAATGGTACCCGGTTTTACAGTTTTCGATCAACCAGTGACCTTCCAGGTCAGGCCAATGACCTGAAATTGGCGAATATCGCGAAACTTTTTTTTGGAGGGCCACATAACGAAACGCTTTGCAGTTAGAGACACCGGAAAATAAGAACAAGACTCATTGAAGCCCTGTAAATCTGATGATGCCCTTCGTCGTCACTCCTTGTCAATTACACAGGTCAGGTCAAGTCAAAACCGTAACGGCACGTAACGGCACAGCATACAGAGCCATCATGAAATGAACCTGAATTAGTCGGAATGGTACATTAAATATTGAATGTGTTCCAAAAATATTGAATAAAATTGAATTCAATAATATTGAAACACATTTAATATTTCATGCACCAATACGACTAATTCAGGCTCATTTCATGATTGCCAGGGGGCTCTATATGCTATGCCGTTACGACCGGTCACGAGTTTTGACTTGACCTGACCTGTGTAATTTACAAGGGGTGGCGACGAAGGGCATCATCAGATTCACAGGGCTTCAATGAATCCTGTTCTTATTTTCCGGTGTCTAACTGTAAAACGTTTTGCTATGTGGTCCTCCCAAATAAAAGCTTCGCGATATTCGCCAATTTCGGGTCATTGGCCTGACCTGGAAGGTCACTGGTTGACCGAAAACTGTAAAACTGGGTACCATTCGTTTTCGTTTAAAACGAGCAACACGCTTGTTTTTGTTTCGTGGGTCTTGCTCATATAGGGGCCAATCTAAAAATATTGTAAAAATACTCCATTGTGATTGGCTGGAAAAACAAAAATTGAGCGCTACTGATGGGTTCCAGGAAAAAATTATAATTTTTTGTTTGATTTGTACATATTTTGTTCTAATCCATCGATTGCAGGTGTGAACTCTTTGCTCACACGTGTTTGAATTGTATAGCCCACCTCTACTGAAACGGACGTCTTTATCCGAAACATCTGTCGAGCGGTGGTGAGGGTACACTTAAGCCTTTTGAACGAGGCGCCTTTCCCGGCCGGAGGGGCGCCATTTTTTCCATGGGGGAAGAGTGCTTTCCTCCAGTGCCCTTCTCGCCTGTACTCGGCCCTGACTCGAGACAGTCGGCAGTGGAGGGGGTGAGCGGTGAGACTTTCGCATTGGTGGAAGAGTCGAAGCGGTTGGGCGTGCGGATCGAACAGGCTCGAATTTGCGTGAATGCGAATTCTACAGTCACGTTCGCGTTGTGGACGAGGGGTAACGGGCGGCGTTTGTTTGACATGTCGAGTGTGTCGAGTATGTCGAGTTCGACATGTCGAGGGTGCCGAGTGCAGCTGAAGCCGTTGAGATTCGTTGGCTCCAATAAACTTCATGTGTTTATCTTGTGCCGTTTGGCTGTTGGAACGCGCAGGTCTCATCGGTGCGGCTCACAATGAAGGTCCGATTCGATTACTTCAGCCAGATTATTTGTCCTGCTTTCGGCTATGCAACGTTCTGAACAATATTTTATCCGCTCGCCGACAACCGCCGCGATTCTAGCTACAATGGCGTAGGGCCACAATAAACACGTCGCGAGGCTTACCGAATTTCAATTCTGTCTGCTACAATATCACCAATGCAACCAATTTGGCAGATATCCAAAAGACGAAAGCCTGAAATTCTATAATTCTAACCTAAAGCAATTATCTATGGGAGATAATTACAACAAATCTGCATGACGTTAAATTTTCACTGTTACTGCAGCATTCTATTGGATGAACTTTCTCCAGAACCAATGAACAACTAATCACCTATGCTGTAGCCAAGTCAAAGTAGGTACTCCTAGTTAAATATGATAATGGGGGACATCATTGCGATCTTTTGATTCCAGTAACGAATGGCGATAACTACTGTGGCAGAAATGACAGTGCGCTGTATGGTGTACCCCCCCCCGCATTAGACTGGATATATTTTATGCTGTTTTTTTTTCGGGGAGCATCCCCGCGCACGCCGTAGCTTCCATTGGGCGCTTCAACAATAAAAAACGTCAAAATAAATGTTTGCAAAAATATTCTTTAAGTCACAAATTTTGGTGAAAAAAAAAGTGTTGCGTTGCATTCCCCAGACATTAAAGGCTCCACTGATGTTACCAAGCACAACAGGAAAATAACATTGGTTCATGGTTTATGTCATATGGAAACTTGGAAATGTAAATGGCGTATATACAACTTGATGAATGGTAACACATTACCAGTGAAAACGGAGTGGTTATTGCCGTACTAAATGGCCTATGGTGGCATCGACGCAGTGATGAGTTCCGGGACGGAGTTCAGTCGCCTTTGTTTGTGTTGGTTGCGATGATTCGTCGTTTCTGACAAGAACGGGCACCGGACACACACGTGTCGAGAAGACGAAGCGGTCTGATGTATCGGATGACAAACGCTGTCCAGTCGCTGCGCTGGGGTCGCGTAACACGTACGGCTCGCCATGAAGGGAGGAGGCAGAAAGAGCAGCCGCACATCGGTAGTTACGCGGCAACACGTGGCTGAGTAGAGGCGAGGATTATTGTTGCCGTGTGGGTGTGTGAGCTGGGTGAGAGATAATGCAGAATGCAATGCCTTCTCCTGGACAAAGTATTCATGTTTGACAGCTGTTTAGGCAGCTGATCAGGCACAATCTTAGCTGCCGTTGAAGAGCGAGAAAGTTTTTTTCTTGAGGACCAAAGCAGCCTTAGCTTTTCCCAGTTCTACATTGCCTACTAACAAAGAAGTGGACTGCCGAGTAAAAGACGCTGTCCTTGCGATATAAGAAAAGTCAATCATCATTCAAAGCGCTAGTGATGTGGGAACGAGCGCCGTGAACGAGTGGAATATAGTGGAGAAGATTGAACGACGAGCTAAAACACAGAGGAATCTGCCCGAATGGGAAACGGTCGTGGACAAGAAGAAAGGATATGAGTTTCAGAATCGGACAGAATCGGAAGTGGACCGACACGTTCTCTGTGCCCGCTTGACAAAAGTGTCAATTAATTTTTAATCACTTCCCTATTATGCTACAGGCAGCATTTGTATTTCACATTTGTTTATCTCGGGCGCCGTGCCATGAAACGAAGAAATTATGTGAAATCACGAATGTACGGCAACTCTACCGTTCATTCACATGTTTTGATTTAGTACTTTCGTAGATTCGTGAATTACTTGGTGAAACAAGGTCACGGTCTATTTTTGCTCTCGTAACTGATTTTGTTGTGCAAATGCAAGTCACAAATTTGTGAAATATACTGTGATGTACTCGAGTGTACCCAGGTAACAGAAAGATGACCAGATATTCAACTTTCGCAGTGATGGGGCTTCATGTATAATGCATAGTGGATGTGCGAATCCTGACCCACCCATAGAATTTCGAGCAGTAAGAAGGCTACAGACGCGAGTCGTTCAGTTTAGGTGGGCAGGGGCAAGTATATTTCACTTGGGGTAGTCCTGAATTGGAGGGGCACGAACCCAAAGTAAACTCAAATGTCTTTAGAAAGTTAAATCATATGTTAACCCGCGCCGTCTTTCCGGTCAAATCCTCACACCCCGTCTCGGGGGGTGGGGGGGGGCGGTTGAAGACCCCCTCTAAAATCCAAACTAAGCATCGCACGAAAACGAAAGAGGTGTCATCGGAAAGCGCTCGACGAGTACGGTCCGGGTCCACCCCTCCAAAGAAAATTTCCCCAAAAATGGCGTCACCAGGGTGGCTAGATTTTCACGACTTTTCACGACTTACATTATGTTTTTTTACTCTGGGGAGTTCATTTTGGGGGATATATAAAAACAAAATTTATTTGGAATGAGAAAAGGACAGCGAAATCGACCAAGCCTATATTTTTTTTGAAATTTCACAATTTTGAGTTTTCAAGTTTTCTTTGATTTTCCATTTTCAATGGGTAGAGCAGACCGAAAAAACGTTGTTGGAAGTCAACTTGCCCCCAAAAATGCTTACCTTAGCCAGAATCCTGTGTTTGAACTACAATATGGCAAATACGCAAAATTTATATGTAGTCAAAAACGAAAAACAAATGAACAATTCAACTCGTACGTTTTGTTGCATCCGTAAAGATAAGTAAACGCTGAAAATTTTATTAAAATATCCGTATCCGTTAAAGCGTGACGACTGGTTGAATTTTTTGGGAGGTGACCTCAATTGACCTTGAATAGCTCGTTGACCCTAGATGACCTGACCTAGAAATTTGAATCAGCATGTCAAATTGATGTGGGAAAAGGTATGCCAAATTTGGGCGCGCTACCACGCGCCGTTCGTCCACCATCCGCGAAAAACCTTAGAGGGGCAGTTGAACTTCCCCCCCCCCCCCCGAGACGGGACGGGTTAAAAGAGAATCTGGATGACTAGAACTCTTAGACCGGGTAGCCAAAGTGGTGTTCAAAGAGTTCTAACTTTGGAATGAGTGGATTCGTATGAAGCTATGATCGCCAACTGGTAGAAATTTACATCATTTTTCGGCAGCAAATAATTTCAGAACGACATGCAAAACTTGACGTCATCAGTCCTGGTCTGCGTCTACAGAGCGCTTAGCTTTATGTTGGTTGGTTCATCTAGTGGACTACTTTTTACAGACAAAAATCACAAAATAGCATTTAACACTTCCTTCATATATATTGTCATCATAAGATCCACATATCGGTTGTTATTTTCATTTGCACTATTCACACGCACACACACCTACAACCCCATCCCCACCGACACATGTATGCAAACACACACACACACACACACACACACACACACACACACACACACACACACACACTCGTATATTGATTATATAAACCAATATACACCCGTATACGCAGACACATACGCAAACACCATGATCCCATCACAAGGCATCTGGGCATTCATACGACTGTGCACAGAGGCAGCCAGCAGCCGAAAATATCCAGTGCGGATTCGTAGTTCTTCTCACTTCCGCGCCACCGCTTGCTACAACTGTTCTGCTCCAAGCTGACGAACAGGAAAGCGCAGGTCATCCTCAAGCTCTCTCACCATGATGCTCCAAATGTTTTCACTTGTGTTACAATCCGGTGACTTGACTGGCCACTCAATGCCACGAATCTGGGGACCGCATATCATGCTTATTTTTGTGTGCAAAAGTTGCTATACCGAAATAAATTTGCATCGTGGTTTCCGAGTACCTATTGTTGCTTCTTCTACTCCACCATCACATGGTCCGCACCTCATTACACATGCTGAAGACTATATGCACAATGCGATGCACCATGTTTATCCACAATAGATGCCGCAGCTGTCCATTTGGTGCATTATACTGTATGATGTAATTAAATTAGCAGTCATGCACCTGGATATGCATACAATATGCATAATAAATATACATAATAAATATATATATATGCACATATGGGTGCATGTGTGTGCCTGTACGTATATGTGTCTTACAGAATTTATAGAAACATGGCATTTCAGACAATATTGTGATAATGCGTGAGACTGAATGTACCCGACATTGCAAATGAAATTATTGTATTTCAATCCTGAGAACGTTGGCATACCAATCTGACTGACAATTCATTGCTGCCCATGACTGACGATTGCACAATTTGTCATTTTCTGGGTAAACGTTGGGCTGAATTAGGTTTCGCATGCACTTAAACAAACGCTATATTGCCAACAAAACACGAAATCTAGGAAATTCTTCCCGAATGATTCCAAAATTTTTACTTAAAATGATCACCAAGCATCACTCGTATTTCATGTACCAAAATGGTTCGTGATTCCTATAAGACCTGCAGGGAAACGGAGCTCGGTCTAGCATGCTTTTCTAGGCAGTGTTTGTCCTATAATATATAGATCTAATACAGAAGGACGATGTACGAGCTGTATGTGTGTATGACTTAAATGTACTTCACACTTCGTGCACCAGGGTCCAATGCTAAGCAGAGTTGGTTGAGTGAAATCTTACCCCACAATTCGATCTGGAGGTCCAGCTAACTAATATAATTTTGGCCGAAAGCTTAACTTGCCGTCAATGCACCGCCACCGCTTCCCGTTGGGGCGTCCCGGCCATATCTGGCCAGTTGCGAACTGACTCCCAGTCTATGCGAGCCCATGAAGCGAATCAAACCCTGCCTTGCCAAAACAGGGGAGACAAATGCGGTGCGTCGCCCCAACCCACCGAGCTGACAGGGCGGCTTGGAGGAGCAAACCAACATTTCCTCGCCTAGTTGTGCAGCGAGAAGCAGTTGTGCCCTCAAACGAATACGACTATTCACCCTCCATGGGAACGTCACAACTGAAGCAAGTCACCCAGTATTACGGTATAGTTCACCATGTGTGCGTGGTTGTTGAACCATCGACGGACCACGGTAGCAGTGTGGGCGCTGGCCTTGTGATGCAGCAACAGGTACGACTGCTGCTCCTCCGGACGCATCGTTGGATAGAGGGCAGACGTACCTGTGAACACAAAACATATCTTCAACCTTTTGTTGGAGTTTGCTTTTACTTTACAGACCACTGGCATTGCGAGACACTTCTTTGTCAGACATTGCCACACATTATTGGGCGCTGCATCCTCCCTTAATAACAAAATGATGATGAAACCATGGTGTCGAATGTAAACTGAATGATTTCAAATGCCACCGGTGCCAATGGAATTCGACAGTCAGGGACCGAACCTTGTGACTGATCTCAGTCAATGGAATGCGAGAGCATTGAAAAACACCCAGGCATGCACCTGATCGGTCTGATTAGTTCGTTCTGACCTGACCTGATGAAAATCAAGATGAAACTGATGCTAATCAACCATGTAACAAACTTATTAAGGCATATGAAACAGGTATTAAAAAATTATCTAAAACTTTTACACCCAGTAGAAGAAAGAATCCAATTAAACCATGGGTAACCCCTGCACTTCTGTGTTCAATAAATACAACAAAAAATAAACTATATGCAAAGTATATTAGGAATATAATTTTACTGAATGAAAATAAATACAAAATGTATAGGAGCATGCTTTGCAATGTGCAACCACTCTAAGCTCGACAAGACTATTAAGCTGCAGAAACGTGTTATTAGGATTGTTGATAAGAAACCTTACTTATGCCATGCAAATGAATTGTTTATTAAACATAGAGTTCTAAAGTTTCTGGACATAGTTGATGAGCAATGTATTTACATCATGCTAGGTTTTCTAAATCAATCATTATTAGCACCCCTTTCTAATATGTTTCAACTTCATGAATAAGGTGGCCTCAGAGTTAGACAACACTTTCAAATACCCTTTTCTGATATAAATTATAGAACGTTTTCTTTGCCCTTTATTGCACCAAAAGCCTGGAATAAAATAATCTGCTCTCACTTCCACAGGATTGACGATGTACTGGGAGCAAAATCATCTTGAACAAACACAGACAATACATTACGAGAAAATATGAACTTTTTCAATGAAAGTTGGTAATAGTAATGTGCTATGCATGGTGATCTGGTATTATTCGGACATTTTCGTTTAATAATCATGTTTTCTTTTCATTCTTCTTCTTCATACTTGGTTCGTCCTTTCTCCTTAATGTAGTAGTAGTTTAGGAAATGCATGTGTAAGATCATGATTTTGTATTATTTCCCCATTAACACCTATAGCAGTTATTTTCCTGGAGCCCTCGAAGACGTTACAAGCATTGCTAATTGCCTGAGAGCGCTTCAGGAACATCTTTTACTAATATCTGGTGGCGGGATATGTCCAGCAAGAAACAGGAGCGGTGAGTGGTGTGACCTGCCTTGATTTGCTTACCACGACCTACCTCTCACCCTTGGAATTTAACGTAATTAGGTCGCACGGGTATGGAAGGGCACTCCTGCTTACCTATTAATGGGTAGGGGAATTTAAAAAAATTGACCAATAAGCAGTAGATAGTCTCCATTGCATAAAGGTTATTTTCAGCATCTTTTGATTGTGTCCTTCCAAGGGATTGCGTCGCCATTGTGTATTCGTGGAATTTCAGAGCATGGCTGCTGAATCGTGGGTGAGGCAAAAAACGCGCCATATAGTGTTTCTGGAAGAAGATGTGTCATTGCATAGAACAACATACAGAAATTGTACTCGTCACTACTTTCAGTCAGTTATCTGACTGAAAGTGAAACTTTTCATAACCGAAAGTGGATCCTCCCCCTATGCTGGATCCTTGGCGACGCATTTGGGCTCTAGGGTACGAGCCCTCTCGCCATAGTATTGATTGATGTTTACAGTTTGAGGAGGAAATGTATCCCTCTGGCTATGTCCATAGCATTGTTCGGGTGCTTTTGTTTTGGAGAAATGTTTGTAAACCAGGTGGAGCATGTTTTATGATCCCACTCGCTTTTCATTTTTTTTCTTCGTTACATTTGTATTACTGTATTTCCTAATTCGCTCATAGGCGTAAACATAGATAATTACCTATATTGCACCGACAGATTGTGATTGATTACTATACAGATTATAATCTGTAAGCGTTGGCCTGCGGGACACATACCAGTTACAAAGAGACCATTCGCAGTTATATAGGGTGCGTCTGACAAACACAAAAGCCGGTCTGGAGTCAGGGACCATCTTAAAGTTACGGAAAGCCTTTACAAGGTAATGGAGGCCTCGGTGATGAATAGAGGTAAAACATTGACAGCCGCTTGCCGGGGCCTGCGTGGACCAGAAGCCTGATTGTTTGCCACCGTGTTAATAGAACAACCTTTAAAGTTTAAGTCATAAGTTAGGAACCACAAAACACGCTAAAAACACACAAAGTAGGGCACATAAAGCAAACATTAATCCAAGGTCAATTATTCATATATTGTGATTAGTGATTCCATGGTAGCCCCTACACTCCCCAATCGCGACAGGAAATCATACTTGGCCGGGCCGCCGTCGGCCGAAGCTGTAAATACCCACGTCGTCAGTGCCACCAGTGTCGCCGAGGCCAGAGCCTATTGTTCCCCTCCCCTTCTGGTCAAGGTACATATCTACCTGACACCCTGGTACCGACGTCGGGCGCCGCTGTCCGGCGGATGATGAAATGCCAGTGGTTGGATGTGACCGTCATGGGTGACGTATGTTACATAGCCTATTTTGTGAACTCCATGGGCGTGTATGTTGAAATGGCAGGTGTGTAAGGAGATGAATGGCATGATAGCTGTCTGACAGAACACGTGCCGTGAGCATAGCTGAGACGGAATGACAGTGAGATGACAATAGTATGACTGTGATGTGAGAGGTTCTGTCACTGTGGCAATGTGAAGTGTGAGTCTGTGAGGGCAGGTGCGTCTCGAATGCTGCATGTGTGTGTGGGATGACAGGTATGACAGATGTCATCCCCGTTGCCAAAGTTTGTGATGTCAGATATGGGACAGTTGCGTGAGGACAGGCATGTCTAGTCTACATATGTGTGTCTTGTTGCATGAATGTAGTAGCGACGTGGAATATTGGGTGACTGCTGGATGGATGTTAATGCGTCGGCAAACCGTCAGACGTCAGTGGCACTGCGGCTCCGCGAATCTGCCGGCCGCGTCTGATGGCAGCAGTCTGGTGACATGTTACTGGGTGTGCCGAGGCCAGCACTGACAGTCGGCCGACCGGAGCCGGCTCTAAGATCAGACAGAGGCAGTCGGACGCCGGCGCCGTGTCAGTCGGCAGTGACGCGGCCGGGCGCAGTGACGCCAGGCTGCAGCGCGCCACCACGAATACGCGAAGTCAGCAGTGGTTGCCACGAGCGGCCGAGATTCAGAGGTGACTAAGCTTATGGAACGTCTCTGATGTCAGAGATGTCTGATGTCAGGCTCTGACGTTTAGATGGCGCGGAACGAGAGATTGCTCTGCCACTTATCAGGGAGACGAGCGACAGAGCGGTCACCGAAGGGCGGCTGGACGCCGCCGGCCAATCGCCAAGGCTCACCACTTGAGGTGCGTGGGACTCAGCAGAGAATCGCTGTGTGGCTGTTGAAGATGCAGCTGTTTGAATATTTGAAGGGATGGCGTGTTCGAAGACCGGTCAGTCGTAATCTGAAGATCGTATGTGAACGCTGCTGCCTTTCGGATATTGGGACATGGATTTGAGATGGGAGATTGAGATGTCATGAGGTGACCGACTTTTAGCAAGAGGTTGACATGAATGTCAAAAGTGTACGGTGGCCCGACGAATGTTGTGTTGAATGGTAAAGAGCTGGTATGTGTGGCGGCCTACGGAAGTCGTAGGTGAAACAATTGAATCTGTCTGTGCTAAATGAAGCTGTTGTAATAATATGTCTATCACGCGATACTATTGAAACCTGAAGTATTCTGGCCATTTAACTGTTGACTAAGTGCACAATATATAAGCATGGGATTTGAGGTGCCTGTCAAGATATTTGAATCAGAGCTCCGAGATCGAGGTATAGAGCTTTTTAATTTACACCCAGGGTTAATCGCCAACGTCGAGGTCCACATAATTTTTCACTGTGCCAAAAGGAAGTTGCCTAGACATGTGCGAAAAATGTCTGATAAGCTCTGGGGAGAAAATCTTCCCGGCAGCATGCCCGGCATAAGTTTATCTTATCGCGTGCGATATCGCGCCGGGACCTGTGTTGTATGGAGTTCAAATGGGATTTCCAGTGGATGTGGAAGGCTGCTACGTAATACACTGAGATGATTTAGTGTGAACAGAATAGTAAACAATGTGAGATGATTTAGTGTGAACAGAATAGTAAATACATTTGCATTGGGTAATGATCATCTTTGAGAAAGGTGCTGTGGAAGGGTTGAATCGTTTGCGTTACCAGGCCGATCCCAATCAAATGTCTGTATACCTGTTGAAGGTGATTAGACACACATTGTTGGGTGCCACCGAAGGTAGGTAATCACCTCCGTGATACCTGATGTATCAGATTGGTCAAACGTAGTAGGTAGGTTAACACTCGCCCTGGAGGGGGCAGGCGAAATCCGTCCATCCCTTCCGTTTTTCGTACATAACTCCGGATTTTACCGGTCGATGGACGATATTTTGTGTGCACCTGCTTAGAAGTGACCGTTGCGTCGTTTAAAGTAAGACAGACGGAAACCGGCCGAAAGTTTTCGAGATAGGTTTCATTAAAGTTAAAACACTTCGAAGCATCAGACCACAAAAATCGGCTCTGAAGCGCCTTCCGTACATTGGCAAAAGGGAAGTGTGCTTGGCAACACTAGCGACTTGTTTCATGTATATTGTTATGCTCCATAGTTTCAAGGTCATGTTAGGTCACCGAGGTCAAGTCAGGTCAAGTTCATAACATGTTAATGGAACCAAACTTGGTCAACTGGAATGTTCACATAATGCAAATGACCGTCATGCGATTGATGTCACTTTGCGTGTTACCTACACATCTTGAAAACTACTGCTTGTCATTGTGTACCTAAGGATTTCAATACTGTATTCATTAACTTCATTCCTTTCTTTGCGGAGCCGATTGCGCTGAGCAGCCCGACGGAGCAGTAGGGCAAGCGACCCGGTTCCGGTAACTGGAACAGGTGACTGACCTGATAAAGTACTGCTACATAGGTGACCTGAGGTCAAATACCAGGTTTTGCATCTGTATTGCATCATTAGTAATGTCCAAAGCATCATCGATGCCCATTTCGGAGCACTTAAACACAATCACAGCGATCCATAGCCATCCCAAGCCAAGCCACGTAAAACAGGAAAATGGTTGACATATGTGACATCAGTTGGCCTTGAAGGTATTGACCCAATGTCGTCAAGTTTGCACACAATAGAGGCCACTGTCTTACCCATCCACGCGGCGAGTTTCGTTATTCCAGCTTTAATAGGAGCTGCGATATTCATGGTGTGGAATCCGCCCCCCCCATCCACTTCGCGTAATTTTCAGAGGATGTCAAGGGCGCGTGTTGGACTATGAAGATGTTCGGTATTTTCCTGTGTTGTATGCTAGTGTCAACGGAGACTTCGCGTACGCAATACTCAGTGACGCAAAACATTACTTTTTGAACAGTAAGCTGGCACTCGAAGAATATTTTTTGTGAATGTTTATTTCGACGATTTTCATGGTGTGGCCATCCAATGTAAGCTACCTTGCGTGGGGGAATGCTCCCCGGAAAAGTATACAATCGATCCGATCTCACCACTTTTGTGTTTTACGTGACGTGAGAATGAAAAATATCCTACTGTACACAGGTATAGTCAACGAAATTCGACATTGTTTTGACTGCACAGAGACGCAGTAAAAGGGCAAAAAGTCAGAAAACAGTTCTCACCTGAATGTCCGGATACACATCTGAAAACACACGACGATAGGTGGATGGTTGAGGGGCATAACAGCGAAGCACTAACCTTCCCCACGTTGCATTTCCGTCATTGATCTTGAGCCTGGTGGACTGAAGCCATTGAATCACCATAGGCCCGATGGCTGGCCACCCGAATAGCAACAGAGGCCGGCTTTGAAGCGAACCAAACCGGCCGGTTCCAAAATACGCGTCTGGCGGGCGCTTCGTGGCGAAAACACAGCGCGACGCGACGCGCGACGAGACCCGACTTCAAAGCGCGAGTCGCTGTCCGCCTGAGCAGTCAGCACACGATCAGCACACGCTGCTGACAACAGCCACGCCAGCGTCCGTCGGCCAATCAGAGGCGGGTCACGTCGTCACGACTGAAGGCGCTGACGCCGAGGAAAAGAAAATAACGCAGAACTTTTCAGAGACATAGAAAATCGCGCGCACATCACCTATCTAGCGCGACGTGGGCTCGGTCCCACTACCTCGGAAGCAGTATCCTAGCGCCCCGCCCGACTGGGCTAATCTTGTCTTAGACACCGTGCCACTGGCAACGAGTGGATCGAACAGACAAGCGCCTATCTCAAAGTGTGATAATAACAGCATCAACTTTAATATCGCATGACTTCTCCACGATAAGCATCCAACTATCTGCTAATCTGTGCAGGACTTCAGGTGAATGGCATTTCAGTTGAGTATTCTTCGAATATCACTGGCTTTGGCTGCAAACATTAATTTTCTACACGCACAGAACTTGCGTGGGAGCCCGGCCAATATCACCCACTCAATGAATGCAGTACATCCCCCCCTCATATTGTCGCTGGGTGTTCAGCTGCCGTTTTCATCCCAACAATAAACAACAGTTCAGTTCAGTTGAGGGCTCTCATCCCAGCAAGTTGAGGTATCCGTGTGGCTTTACGACGTACCAGCCGAGGCCATATGCGTCGCCTGCCTCTCGCCCTGGCAGGAAAGGTGAGCATCGTGGGGAATCGAACCCGTACTTCCGTTTCACGGGTGATCAGTCAATGAGTAACGATGGCCTTGGCTCTTCCTTATATCCCATCACTTCATAATAAGTTACCAGGATTGCGCCTTCCATTCTTTTTGTGGCAAACAAGCCGGCTTGTGTCATAAACGGTCACAACGCCGCATCGACCTAGGGGCATGCAGGGCGGATGTTGCACACATAGTTCCCAGCACACGTGCGCTCGAGTCAAGTGATTTTAATCTTGCAACTGTTACATTAGCACGAGAGAACCGCCTGACTAATTAGAGTAACCTTTTTTTCCTGGTCGCTGGCCCAAGCTGCATTCTATGTTTTCTCGTATCCAGTTCTTCTCTACCATTCCTCGTGCCCGTCCTCTGTCGAGCAGCTGCCACCTGTCTTTGCCACATCGTCATGCATTGTCTACCGTTAAGTCTAATATACTTACATGTATGTACACCGCATGACACTACCACCTGTGAACCTGATCCACGCACCACCGGCCATTTCACACATTTCCACTGCACTGCATTCTTACGCGAGACATTCTTACCCTCCCCAGAAGTTAGCCCTCCCCCAGCCCTCTAACACGGGTCGCTCGTTCCATCACGGTGGAATGAGGTTGAGGAGGTAATAGTTGTAATATAAATTAGATCAGTCAGACACTGTTAAGGAAGAGGAAAGCATGACAGACAGACGGCACTCACATGACAGATGGTGTTTGCCTTCCGGCCATCCATCAATTTTCAATTCGCTTCTCCTTCCGGCGCTTTCACTCCACACCTATCAAGTATGTCTCCATGACTCGATCTCTCTGCTCCGATCGAGTGTCCCTGATGTCTGAGTGACTCTGCCGTCTGAGTGACTGGGGCGGGGATGGCCGAATGGTTAAGGTGTTGGGCTCTGGGTACCAAAGGTCCCGGGTTTCACACTAGCGCAGCTCGGGACATTTCCCAATCCAGCGGTCCACCGGCGAAACAGTGTGGACGGCGCCATTAGCCGTAAATGAGCATAAAGTGCGTCGTGAACCAATTAATAAGCAAACAAGCGACCGTCTAAGTGACTGCTGATCTCATTCGTGCTGTGCACCAGTTTTCGTTGTTTTTCTTTGGTCCGCTCCTTAGAGTTATCTATCGCGATACATTCTTAGCCTCCTTAGGCTCAGGATAAAAGGTCCAAATGTCGAATGGTCGACAGTGCGCCATCCTAATTCTGAGTTATCTGCGGTCATGCCTTTCCCGATGCCGCCTGATGCCTTCGTCAAGTTGCTGTTTTCTGGAGCTCATGGCGATCTGCTTTTTCCAAGCTCTGTGGGTCGCTGACTTCCGGGTCGACTGCCTTCTCCCTCTCCATTGCTGTCTGCAGGTGCGCGTGACTCGGACCCGGCTGCTTGGCTGATTCTTTCAAGCATGTCATGGGAAGGGCGTGAGCTGGTTCGACATCTTTCGGCTGTTCAGAAATTTTCTGGCTAAGGAAAGTAAGCCTCCTTACACACGCACACCTCATGCACATTGTGATAGCGAAATAAGACCATGACTGCCTCCTGTTCATTTTCCCGTACATCACCCCTCCCTCCTCCAACCAGCATAAACGACATGAATTTCAGTAACTTTGGTTCTGGAGCACTAAAGCTGCTCATTCTTGACCAGCTTCTGGAGCAGCTTCTGGAGCACTAACACTAACATTACATTCTTTCTATTTTGCTTTTTACGGTCAAAGTTAGCATTTAAGCTGCTCGAAAGCTCAGCATGTCCTCTTTTCATGCTCATGTGCACCTGTCTAGCCCAAAGAGAAGTAGCCCATCTTCTCACCTCCCGATAACATATACAAAATATTGTTGTTTTTTACGATCACAAAAGTCAAAGTCAAAGTCCTTGGTAGTCAAAGTCGCAATGAAGATGATCGGTTCAGCACAACCATGGATAAAGTCAATATTTATGTTTGTCGTTGTGTAATGTACAATGATATGCAATAGCTGCACGACCTTTTCAAAGACAACAGACCTAGGAGAGGTCAGACAGGTCGCCGAGCCTTCTCGTCCGACACACCGCGTGCCATGGTGACATTGAGTGCGGCGGCGACCTGCCCGGCAGACCCCTGGCGGCACCGTCGGGGTCGAGTTCGTCCATCCGATTGAACTGTCGCCTGATGCAGAAACCGGAAAGCGTCAGGAGAATGCCGCATGTTCATGAAACTAGCTAGTGTTCCAGATCGGAGAACACCCCACGAAAAACAAACATCACGTGCGGTCCAGACCCTGTATGGATCCCAATGGCGGCGGCGCCCATGGCCCAGGCAAGGAAGGTCAAGAGGGCAGTAGGAACTCCGGAAATCCTCTGCCTTTTATTCGTAGTGGAATTAAAGCTTTCGTTTTGTTTTGTGAATAGAAATAAATTACGAGAAAAAGAGCGATAGACAGAGAAAGAGACGAAGAGAGAGAGAGAGAGAGAGAGACAGGGGAGAGAGAGAGAGACAGAGAGAGAGAGAGAGAGAGAGAGAGAGAGAGAGAGAGAGAGAGAGAGAGAGAGAGAGAGAGAGAGAGAGAGAGAGAGAGAGAGAGAGAGAGAGAGAGAGAGGGAGAGAGAAAAAAAATGGCGCACCATACCCGTCGCGCTTTTGAAATTGTATTATATGTCCTCTTTTTCTTCTTGTTTCATCTTTTGAGGTGGTAATTTCCCACAATAAATTTTGCAACCTCTTTTTAGCTTGTTCATTGCTTGACCCTATTCACAATTTCCCCTCAGGTACTCGCCACAAGCTAAGCCGACCGCCACATTATGCGGCTACGATAATGAAGTCAGCGTCAGACCCTCTTTCGAAACGTGTTTGGCTCCCATGCGTCCAGACTCGTCACGTCCTGTCGTGAACGTTATGAACGGAAGCCATCGCCCGTCGGCCGGCGCTGACATCGGCATTCGACGCAGCAATTCTCGTGTATGGCCGGGGTGTTGTGGCAAGTCAGTAGTTCCACTCTCACAGGGAGCGACGGGCGCTCGGCGAATGCTAAGTCATTGCGGCGTGTCCCCATTGTGGCACCCGTGTCAGTGCGGCCGAGCGGTGTGGGCTCTCTGGTCGGGCAGTCGGGCCTGCACGGTCGGCGAGGTAAAACGCTAGAGGTAAGAGGTTGGAAAGGTAAAACGCTGGGAGGTAAGAGGTTGGACGGTAGTCCATCAAGGGTAACTGTAGACACTTGGAGGCACAATCTCGCCGGTGTTTGCTATTGTTGGATTAGGGGAACTGTTGAACTTGTTGTTCAAGTGGTCACCGCATTGTTTCATAATCATCCCATTCGATACAAGGGCTTTAATGGCTATTGAATTCGAGGACTTGTCGGATGAGAGAAGAAGTTGGAATTGAAAACCAGCTATCGTGTGCGCACTCGCCTTCAGCAAAATGTGTAAGGGGACCCTTACTACGGCTGGCCCCTAGGAACGTAGGCTGTGCCGCTCCACACCAATAATTACTGGTAGACTGCGCCGCCTCACAGCCATGCGCTGCGTGTTTAAAAATGTCACCACTGGTCAGCCGTAGGTATTCGCTTGTGCGGTCGTCGCGTGGTCATTTGCCCCGCAGTCATGCAGTGAGGTCTACGCTGTTCCCGCCTTGCATTCCTCAGTCGGCCAAACGACATTAGCAGTTCAGACAAGCGGTCGACCACTGGAGCCCTGTAGACAAACAGCATTTGATTGCTGTGGACTTCGGACTTCAGAAATACAAAATGAGTTTCAAATGCTAGAAGAAGCTCTGTTGCAAAAGATGTAGTGAAAGGAGATGAAAGGTTTATGATGTCAACGCAGAATTATCTTACCATAAAATAGTAATATAATGTTTAACCTTTACGCTTTTCAGAAATTTAGTTCGAATTATTGCTGGAGTGGCTGATCAGATCAAATATATTAGTGGCCAGAATTTATCGATTGATCTCGTGCATGTTTGGATTCTTAGGCTGGCAAGGTGGACCCCACTCCCTCCTCGGCTGCGCCTCTGCTCAAATAACAATGCAGGAATGTGATGTTCACGATTTTACAGGCTACCACAATTTGTTGCAGTAGTATGTCGTTCATGAGGTATTGGCATCCACGTATGATAATTACCTGTGTCTTACTGTGCATTTCTGACCGCAAATATTTGCTAGCACACCAATGGGATTCTAAAATCAACTGATGAGAATGTAACAACTTAGCTCAGATGACTTGGATGACCAAAATGCGAATCCCATGTTTTGCTTTGGCAATCCACGGAACGGAAAGAATGGGGTTTAGCATACGGTTCAAAGTGCATGTCCGCTTTTTGGGTGTAGAATAAAATTGGCCTATCCCATGCCTGAAAGTACAATTACTCTTGGATCACGTAAGTTTGCAAAACCGTGATTTAACAGAATGTATTGCTATCACTGTTGGTGCTAACCGTACCGTGCAATAGCCTATGTTATACCAAGCTTGAGTGCAGTGACCTATATATTATACAGTGTCTAAGTGCTAATATGTGGAGCTAGTCCATTTGCTATTCATCCCTCACAACTGCACGGACGGTTGAACCGGAAATAACATATAACTCACGCGAAAGTCGGCATAGGAGACATCTTATAAACCGATTGTGAGTGGAGCATTTTATATCAATCACGAGCACGAGGCGATTGGTTTCAACATGGTATTTAAATCATTCATGGTTTAATATACTGCAACTCATACACTGTTTTTATTTTGCCGCACGCCGCATCTACCCATCAGGATGGAAAGCTAACTCGCTGCGTCTTCGAATGTTTTCAAGTATCAGGTCAGCCCGAGGCCATATAATTACGCCAGTTCAAAGACGGTATTGACAACAAAGGGCATGCATCGGGCGGATTATTATCTGTCAGATACATTGACTGGATAATAAATTGCACAAAAATTCCTTTATCATACTGTCAAAATATGATTGCGTGTTACGTGGCCTGTTCTAGAATGCAGAATAACAGCGTAGAAAATTGCTATTCTGCGCTCTCGCTCCGCATCATCCATTAGGTCCATTTACATATGTTGCGCTTTTAATTACATTTCGCAATATGTCATTCATTCCTGTATGCTATTTGCATGTTTCATGGCCTTTGTAATTAAGAGCCTAAACAGTGTGGTGTTAGGTTGCTTATGCAGCCCGTTTATTGAAGCTAAGCATCCGACGGTATGAAAAATACCTTACTAAATTTGTGCTATAGATTTAAATTTTCCATCCCGTTCTAAAGCCTGTTTTGTAAAACTGGACCTTCCGTCTCGTGAGAAGTATTCTTTTTTAGAACCTGACATCAAAATTAATTTCCGAGCACCGTTTAGTGGTATATAAAGCTGGCATGGAGGGCTGCCTGAGTTTCTATTGAAGTGGAAAAAACCGTGTGTGATTGAAAACAGCCCATTGTGAAACATCTTGGCATTTTTATGGTCGGTATGCCTCTTTGTAACTTCACTTACCTTTCAGCAGAATACTTCACAGTCATTCGCCGCTCTCACTCTATTTTGATGGCTTAGAACAATGGTGGACTTTCTCAATGGTGTCCAGTTCCATATTCGGAAAATCTCGCAGTGCTTCGATGGTGGTCCATGAATCCGTCGTCACGCTATTGCAATGTTGTTCAGCAATGACACAATTTTGATCCGAATAGAATGGTTGTTATATGTAGTTTTTCATTTTATCTCAAAATGTTACTTTATAAATATGCCATGTTTCGGGATAGCACCTTTCTGAAGGGCAAATCAAACATCAAAGAAGACAGTCAGGCCGCAATCCTAGCATTCCGCTCATTCAGGTTTGCGAACTGAAGATCTACTTTCATTGGTTCGATCTTTTTTGGAAAGGTGCATTTTCGAATCGATGCAAATTTATCAACCAACATTGGAATCTTACATGCAATGCCACGTATAACGTCCATCCTAAGTTTATTGTTATACTACTACGTGCAGAAAATATAATTCGGTATTCCCTTGCATGTTACCTGCTTTGTTTCCATTCGTCGTATGACATTGAGCTAATTCGATTCCTTCATCAAAGTGTAAATTTTTACACAACCTCCTCTTCTTCCTTGGTTGTTCGACGGGAGCTGTGACTCAATGCATTGATGAGTGCAATGTGTTGATCTTTTCCAAGTAATTGATGTTTGTGCAGGATATAAAAGCCACTACAGTGTTGTGATGCAGTGCATCGGCGACAACACGCGCCTTTTACTAAGAGACGACGTGCCATTTACAAGAGAGACGCCCTAAAATATGTTATTTTCAATGAAGGAGATGCAATTTAATCAAGTAACCAATTTACTTCTTAGTGAATCTGAATGATGCAAGCAAGTGCCTCCTTGGAACCTGCCGTCTATGCAGTTTAGTTGGCTGGAGCGCTTTGCTGCACCCGTTCCCGCTGTCCTGGCGGTGCTGAGTTCGAGTCTCTTCGTGCGCCCGCTTTTAGTCCCCGGCTGGAAGGGCCAGGTGGCAATTGGTACGATAAAGTCAAACAGCGAGCTGCCGGGGTCGCCGTGCTGAATTTAGACGGTAAAACTGCAATTCATGAATTGATGGTCAGGGTTCACGCAACCATGTCTTCTTAGCAATTGGATCCTGGTCCATAAAGCCACCCCAGCAAGAGTTCGAACTACGTTTTTTAAACGTATAAATGCTAGACATTCTATGATTATTTTGGGATGAGAGAATACTTCATTGACATCATAAACCTCCCATCTCCTTTCGCTACATCTTTGCATCTGAGCTTTTCCCATCCCTTCCAGCTCATTATGTGTTGCCGGAGTCAGAAACCCGCAGCTATCAGTTGTTGCTTGTCGACAGAGGTCCAGTAGCCTGCCCATTGAACTGTCAATGTCGATTCGCCGACAGAGGAATGCAAGGCGGGAACAGCGAAGACCCGTGTTGAGCACTGTATAGCTGCAGGGCAAATGGTCGCGCGACGACCACACACGCGAATTCCTATGGCTCGGACGCTGAGCGGTGGCGAAGCTGGTAGACTGTCACGTAACGCATAACTGTGAGACGGCACAGCCTACCAGTAATTTTTGGTGTGAAGCGTCACAGCCTACTTTCCTAGTGGGACAGCCATGCTAAAGGTTCCCTCGCACATTCCATCAAAGGCGAGCGTACAAGCGAGGAAAGCCCTAGACTAACACCGCCAGGCGAAACGAGCCTGCCTACACTACGCCATACCAACGTGCCTGCCCGTCTCGAGGCCGGCCGACCGTCAGTCTCGAGTGTCCGCGGGTGCGCTACACATACCGCGCTGAATGTGATTCTGTGCGACATAAACTGAGTGGAAGAACTTTCAAATGAGCAGGGCGCGTCACATCGTGTTATCTGTGCTATTTCGACAAATGGCATGGTACCTTTGGATGTGGGATACGTGTACTGTATTCGGCGAAGTCGACTTTCAGTAGGAGTGCATCAAGCCTCCTCTGATACTGATGAATTATTCGATTGCTTATGCCGTAATTGAAGGAACAAATTCGGACATTGGTCTCGTACATATCGAATAAGGTGGACGTACTCATAATTTAGATGTTATGTGCCTAGCTTTCATCGTCGTCATCATTGACTTATTTTACGGCGCATTCGACCGCTGGGTCATAGAACGTTACCAACCTCCCGAAAAAGACGAGTAAAAATCTTGTTAGTTATGCATATTAGCCAATTAAAGCTAAAATCGATGATTCCGCCTAAAGTAAGTATCAGAGCAAGTTGAGTTAAAGCAGCGTTTTTCGGTCCTCTCTACCCATTATAAAATAAAATAAAATGAAATAGAAAACTCCAAAAAAGTGTAATGCAAATTTCTTTTTAATATTTTTGGGTCGGTAAAAATTGTACGGCACTGGTCGATTTCGCATTCCCTTTCTGATTCCAAATAAATTGTTTTTCAAACCTCCAAAATGAACTCCCCAAAGCAAAAAAAACACGTTTAAGTCGTGAAAATCTAGTCCCACTAGTGACGTCGCTTTTGGGGATTACCTTTTGGGGGTGGTGTCTGACCCTACTCGTCGAGCGCTTTCCGATGATACCCCTTTCGTTTTCGTGCGACGCTTAGTTTCGAGATTAGATGGGGTCCCCATCCCCAGAGACGGGGTGTGAGGATATGACCGGAAGGACGGTGAGGGTTAACGTTACTCGACGATGAGGTATGCTGTTTGCGATAAGTACGGCTGCGCCCCAGTTCCGATGTGGACCGCTTACGTTATGGACGTGCCAAGCGTAAACCGGAATTTCGTTCCAAATTGAGTTAGTCTCGAAAGTGAGTTTCTTGGAGCGCAGCTAGGAAAACACTTTTGTTGCAGGAATTCCGACTTGAATTCGATGAACTTGCCTGTCGGGCCACGGGTGTTCCACTGTGGAAAAAGTCTCACTGTCGAACGAGCCAAGTGTCTTCTGGTACTCCTATACTGAGGTGGTGTCGGTGGCGTGTTGGGGGAGAAAGGTTGAACCGTAGACGGAGAGAGGGGTGAGAGGTGACCTAGACAGGGGTGGTAGTTTGGACTTGGACGCACGGGTCCTGAGAAGTGATTGTGAGTGGAGTGGCGACAGGATTTGTGCTTGGGAGGCGCGTAAGGTTCAAGCAGGAGTCGTTGGTCTAGGGCTTTGGGTTCGGGCTCGACGTGTTTGGCAGGAGTGGTGGGTTCGGTCTGAGTGTTGGCCCCAGACAAGGGTTTGGGGTGAGTTTGGAAGAGTGTGCAAGATGGTGGTGGTTGGCTTGCGGGAGGTCTGGGTGGAGGCTGTGATGGCCTTGGGTTTGTGGAAGATTTGTGTGGATGCTGTGGTGGCCTTGAATCTAGGCCTTGGCTTGGGTGGCCGGATGGGTGTGGCAGGGACCGAG